>MU172291.1:325641-354208 GCA_016695485.1 Suillus hirtellus
GCTATCTCTACTCCCAATTTAAACTATATTCTAATTCTAAAACCTAGGTCCTCTGGGGATGTACTCTAGCTAACTTTCTGTGGTTTTAATTTTGCGAACAAAGGCAATTTGAAGGTCAAGATGCAATTCTGGCACTTTTGTCATGAAAAAGTCACAATTTGATCACATGATCAAGCAAAGTATGACTGCAGTCTATCTTAGCATTAAATGGACCAACATCAGTGATCTTGTGATTATATGCCCAAGTGGAATCAACCTTGTTATTGAATAATTACATTCCAAGAAATACACTTGTCACCTCAAGTCATAGTTTTGTTATCATTATTGAGTGATATTGTTTCCTCTGTCAGGTAGATGGCGCTACAAATTTTGGGCAGACACCACCTAATCGGCGTCTTGATTATAAGCCCATTTCAAGTACATCTCATGAGGCATGGGTGTTCTAAGATACAGCCAAGGTTGCACAAGTAGACCTTGTCATGTCAAGCCACTACCAAATCACCCTTAAATTGCTAGTTCTGGACACACTCCACCTAATTGTCATTTCTATTATAAGCCCATAGCAAGTGCAACTCACAAGGTACGGGTGTTCTAAACTACAGCAATGGTTGCAGAAGTAGACCTTGTCATGTTGAGTCAATGCCAAATCACCCAAAAATTGTGGACTTGTTGTAGTTTCACGCCCTGCTGTCCAACAATTATATATCAAGATATAGCCTTGTAATCCCTAGTACTGTTTTTACTAATCAAGTGTCATCAGTTTTCTTTTCAGTTCCATTTACATCCTACAAGTGATCTGCTTGCCTGTGGACAGTCCTTCTGAAGTCTTTACTACAACAGTAATGAAGAATAAACTACATTTGCTGTCTCTCTATCTTCATTCATGGGTGACCACAATGTTCAAATATCCCGTCAATTTTGCACTCTGGGAAGGGTGCCAGAATGCTGCCATAAGGTGTAGGCTGAGGGAGTTGGTATCCATGAGGCATGGGTAAAATAATATCAGACTGGGGATTTATAGAGAATGGGCTTGACAAAGTGGTTATACAGTGCAGTGATTTGCACCCATGCATTTCATACCAATCCTTTCTTAACCAACATATTCCACTGCACTGTGCATATGGCATTGACTTTCAGGTCAGGGCGATGAGGCGGTGTATTTGGGTGTGTTAGCATGTATTGTCACTAGTGCTGCCATGGTCCAGTCCAGAACCATGGTTTGAACCAGACTTTTGGTCTGGTTCTCTGCGGTTCGGTCCATGGTTCTTGTGCCAGCCAGAACCAGACTGGAAAACAGTTCTTGGTTCTAGATCTTCCCAAACGGTCCAGTTCTGGTTTGGCCTTCCCGAACTGTTCTGAACCCTTATCGACTTCGACTTTGACAGCATCTGCCTTGATGTCAGACTGTCATCTTCAGGATTCACATTGTTGATTAATCAAGCTACATTTAGCCTTTTCGAAGGTGAGTACTAACTAATTAAACTCTCAAGTCTCTCACCCACTCACCCCTATAACAGACGCCTACTCTTAATCCTTGCCCTCCCATTTACCCTGCAACTGATCCTTTGAATCCTCCCTCTGTCAGCAGTGATCCACAAGTCATGCCTGATTTTGTGCCTGCATGGTCTGCTGCTTACCAGAAGGCCAAAAACTTTGTGAGTTCATCCTTGTCAATGTTTGATTGTCTGGCCAAATATTCTATATTGACATGTGCTTGGTACTCAGATATTGGATTACACCATTGAAGAAAAGGTCAATATCACAACTGGGGTCAGTTGGGCGAATGGGTTGTGTATCGGCAATATCCCACCCAATAGAAAATTTCCTGGTTTATGTCTTGACATGCATAGCTTTTTTTATACATAAAGAGTGTTTCTCTCAGGATTCACCAGAATTCACCTCTTGCCATTTTTTTTGTGGACTATGTGACTGCATTCCCCGCTGGTATTCAGGTAGCATCAATGCAAGTCATCTTTGAGTTCACCAACTTTACATGTCTGATATCTATCACAGCTGGAATTGTGCACCCATTCCTGTGCAGCATTATGGCCAGTGTCTCAACTGTCATGTGCAGTTACAGTAAGTTTCAATCATGTTCTACATATGCCATCTACATCATTCGAGGTCTGAACTGCAGATCTCATCAATGAAAGTTACACTTGCAACAATGACAAGATGCTAAATGATATCTTGAAGCAGGAGTACAGTGTCCAAAGTTTTGTTCAATCTGACTGGTCGGTGATGATGTCGACCCTCTCTGCTGTTGCTGGCCTTGACATGACTATGCTTGCCAACATCCCTCACTGCTGCTCACCATCATCCCATCTCCTGCTGCTGCTTGCTGTTATCCCTCATTGCTGCTTGCCATTATCCCCACCAGTCCTTGACCCTCATTATCACAATCGCTCTCTTGATACCTTCGTCATGCATGGCAATTGGGAGGAGCAGCCATGTTATTAGATTAGTTACTCAACATGTAAACTACTTAGTCCTTTGTCAATGTTTTTTCTTGTGCTCTTACAGTTTGTTTGTTTTTTTGGTTTGGTTTGGGTTTGGACCACAAAAAAACTAAACCAGACCATAGAGAACTGTTCTCTATGGTCCGGTTCTGGGTTCAGACATTTGGTAGAACCAAACCAATGGTCCAGTTCTCAGTTCTCATCTAGGACCCTCCGAACTGGACCGAACTGGACCACGGCAGCACTAATTGTCACTCACTGTAGGGAGAGAAATAAATCTGTCCATTTTTCAAGAATGTGTTGTCTCAAGTGAGTATAGAGTAGCATTTTCAATGCCGACAATTCCATGGAAAGAGCAGCAGGATGCTGTGATGATGAGCTGAAAGAGTTTACAGTGCAAGTGCATAAAAGCACAAGCTGAGCATGAAAGCGCCCCAAGTGGAGCGCACACATGGTGTCGACACAATAATCATTATAGTAATACATATAAAAACAGGTATACCGTTATGCAATATCAGTGGCATTTGGCAGAGGTATTAGCAACTGAATAGTGGGCTGCAACTTGAGGGGAATAAGTGGACATGCTGCAGGGGCCAAAAACCTTTCTGTAAACCCATGAGCATGATGAAAAGCTGGCTTGTAGTGTGCTCACCGGTTCCACCACAGGAGAAGTGCATCAACAGAAGCTTTGGCTGTTGGTGTTGGCAGATTCTCAAAGTAGTCGACAATGTAGACATAAAATTGGTCATGTTCAAAGTCATCATTGATGTTTTGCCAGGAGCCACAGCTCAAGAGAGCACACCGTAGCTAGTGAATAAACTTCAGGCATCAGCATTTCAAGAGAAAAATGGAATGGGCATGTACCGCTGAATATGCAATGGCTCTTGGTTGCACTGAGTGCATTCCTAACAATGTAGCAACATCAGATCGAGTATGATGTTCGCCCTGGGTCCTGGATCATTTAGGGAACAGTTCAATGGGAAGTTCTTCATCAGGCTGCGCATCTGCTGCAGAACTGGGGGACGTAAAGATGTGTTTGAAAGTCTTATATCAAAATGTGAGCGGAACAGTGGGGAGGTCAAGAAGTGGACTCACCCTAATGAGAAAAGAGCCTTTGAAAAGCCCTTTGGTTGGGTCTTCCTGGTCATACTCTTCATCTCTATACAAAAAAGAGAGCCACAAGTGAGCTGTGACTTGGAAATTTGGTTCATAGTTCCATATTCCTTCTTTGGTGCTATCATCAATGTTAGTTTCATAGTGTAGACAAGCAAGATAATGAACAGTCTTACACAGGATCAGCCCAGTTGAAGTCCACAGGGCACAGAAGCTTGGCAGTCGCATTGTTATAAAAACCACATCCTGTCTTGTCGCACGAGTGGATTGGAGGGTTGGGGGGTGGAGAACTCTTGTTCAGCCATGAAGCCACTGCTAATTTCATAGAAGCCACATCATCACCCCTTGCTGAATCAGCCCCTCGATTGAGCTGAATAAATGTCAGAAACAAATTAATTGGCACATTACACGGCTTACTTTCTGATATGCAAGATTTAGTTGATATCCATCGGTTTGAGAGGAGATGAGGCCACAGATGGTTGGGACCCAGTGCAGCAATTGCTGAAATGATTGGTAGGTACATCCCTCCCTGGGATGGAACTATATGGTCAAATTAAAACTCAATGAAAAGTGAGGGCGTGCACTCTTTGGTGTATTGTGGGTCATTGTTGGAGTCATACAGGGAGGTCCTTCAGTCGTATTCCCCAACAAGGTCCTCGACTTGGTCAGTTAAGCTGACAAGGTGCTGAATAGCTCACCCAGTCATGAGGTATGGATCACCACGGCTGTGGGACATAAGCTATCAGATAAAGGTTGCCATGGAATATTGCACCTCACCTTTTAGGGCTGCTTTCTCCCCTGAGCTCGGCATTTTGTTCCTCCAAAGCGGCTATGCGCTGTTTTAGCACAATGTGTTGGTCATCAGACATTTCCTGGTTGTGAGAAGACTGAGACATGGGTGGTGTGGGATGAAATGGGGAATATTGGTACACTTGAGCTTTTGACGGTCAAATTGTGGTATTGATGTAGAAGGTTGTCTTATGCCCACCACTGATCGATCACAGAATATGATATGGCTCCAGTGTTTGGAGCACTGGAATGCAACCTACCTGAACATTGGCGTAATGCTGCTGTGCAAGTGAAAAAATATGGTGTCACCTGGAGCTTGGACTCCTGTGTGGCATCCAAGAGGTAAGTCAAACTTTAAATGAGTCACTGTGAAGAAAACTTACTTACACCACCAGTACTAACTTGGCAGGATTACGTTCACAATCAGTCTACTGTTGCCCCTCCAACCCACTGGCATATCAGAAACTATGATACAGAAACACAGGTGAGAATGAATACTCTGAGGTACATGTGGCGAGCTCAGCTGACGATGGTCACCATTGCTCCAAGCATACTTACAGATGTGGAGATTGAAACTGACCCATCAATTCCATATCCTACCTTAGAAGTCTTTATGGTGAAGCTTGATAATGAAGAGCCTGGACAACGATGGTCAGAGATCTTCCTCCCCCCACTGAGATGGATGGGAGTAAGGACAATTGATGACATGTGCATCGTATTGCCCAAAAGCCTTGCAGGTTTTTTCAATCTGTCTTCTATCATGGTCATGGATTTTTATGTCCACATCATTGATGCTTTATTTGAGCTCCAGGCAAGGAAGATTACAATGCAAGAATTGGAGGTAAGAAAGTTCATATTGCAGGAAGCTCTGCATGCTGAGTCAGGATGTCAGTACAATGATGTAGACTAGTCTGAGCATCTATCAATTAAATGTAAGAATTGTAAAGTATGAGATCTCCCAGCAATAAGTCAGATGTGATGTGGATGAATCTAGGAAGCAAATTAAGTCATTTCTGCAGCGGCAAGCCCAAGTGTCATAATCCAGCTCACAGTTTGCAATGAATAGCCTTCAAGGTGTGAGTCGGAGGCAGTCACTTTGGAGTCTGGAGGCACCTCTCAGCAGTACAGACTGCTGGGTGGTTAAGGCGCAGGAGAAGGGCTATGGTGTGGGAGGTAAGACTCAGCAGTACATACCACTGAGCCCAGGTAGTCTGGAGGCACCTCCCAGCAGTATAGACTGCTGGGTGGTTCAGGCACAGGAGAAGGGCCATGATGAGGGAGGTAAGACTCAGCAGTACATACCACTGAGCCCAGGTCCTACGCTGAGGATTGAGTCATCAACATCAAGGAGGGCATTGGAACTTGGCACTGGCAGCTAGTATTGCTGATCATGTGTTTATGTTTTCATGGTTCAGAGCCTGCATCCCAGCTGAAGTACTGGTTTAATGAGCAACGCCTTGAAACAATTTTCATTGATTCAACTTTTACTATAGTATCTAAATGTATTGTGTAGTAGTGACCTTCTCTTTTGGTCATCAGTGAACGTTTCCATTGACTTTCGACAGAACGGCTTGCTGGTGAGTTCAAAATAAGGTTCAAAGCTTACATAATATATTACATATCCAGAATTTGCACTCTAATATCTGTCTCAGGCTGACAGCTCAAGGAGTCATCCCACCAACTACTAGTACTGCATGCAACAGTTTGTACTATTGCTCGTTGTCTCCTCTCGCTCTCATTCTACTTCTCACCTGCCTACTGCATTTAACGGTTTGTACCGTTATTCATGATCTCTGTTTGCCCACATTTTTGGTTGATTGCAAAGCACAACACTTTCCTTTGGCATTATCCAACTCCAGCCTGAGTGCCTGGCCCAACATGAATCATAAGCTTCACATCTTCATGCACAAAGGACAACTTTTTATATCTGTCAACACATCCTTGCCCCCTGCCGTGATCCCTCCTATCCCACGACCCTGGAATCCAGCACTGAAATCCAATTCTTCCTCAGATAACATTAAATATGTATTGACTACACAGTGGGCATATGAAACGCGCCCATGGTTCCCTCTCATCCCCATAAACCCCATTTTCGATGGCGCTGTCTTCAGTTGCCTCAATCATTCGTTCTACTCCTTATCCATAGAGTCTATGGCAGATGGCTGCTATATTTTGTGTGGAGATGTCAGAAAACAATGGGAGACTTTAGAGCATAAGTTACTCTGGTGCCAGGGACATTTAGCAATGAATATGCACTTTCCTTGGTATGGCCAATTTCCACGAGCACCGCAAGACTACAGATACTTAAGGTCCCATGTTGATGTGATGCTTGCCAAAAAAGTTGCTTTGAGATCATGTGACATGTTCTTAGGTATGAGCTTCGAGTTTTTCATATGTGTTGATTATCTGGACTCATCATGTGTGTTCTCAGGTATCTCAGCTCTCTGCACATACTTTATCATGACTTGTCATTATAGGCCCCATAGGGAGGCTACCTGGATGTCTCTTTTAACTAACGACACTCAATGTCCTATACCGTCTATGTGGGTGGCTGAACTCTCCCACACATTCATTGGGGACGTCACAGATGTCATACCATGCACTGGTATGATTATAAATGGCACCTACAGTCTGTCCTGGGACACAAATGTTCTCATGTTTGAACACTTTCATGTTCTGATCTGGGTATATTGGCCTCCCAATGTCATACCCCATAAGACCTGGAACTGCTATATTCCCTCAGCAGAAGATGTTACTGCAGCAACTGACACAAATTGGGGTGGCTCACAGGGCAATGATCTGTGGGGCATCCAGTTAGATGATAATCTGTGGGGCATTCAGTCCAATAGTGATCCATGGGTTGCTCAGTCTAATGGTGATCCAGGGGGCTCCCATTGGTTTAACAATGATCCATGGGGCTCCCAGTCAAATGAGCAGACCCCAGCATCTGCTGTGCAAACCCAACCAGATCTATCTTGTTTTCTGCTTCCCCATAGACATAGTGGGCAGAAGCATGCCAAAGATTAGGAAGTGTTCTTTGCCTGCCACACCATGCAGAACAAGAAGAGGGAGGAGAAGGAGACGCCCTCACAAAAACAAGCATGTCTGAGTTGTGAACATTCAGTGGAGAACCACAGAATTCCTGGGAAGTCCAGCACAATTCAAGTGTTTGAATGGCAGCCTCAAGATGAATACAATGGCTTCATGTTGCACACCCACATCACAAAGGCTGGAGTACAGGACATCTGGGGGGACTACAACAAGTTTACCAGGATTTTTGACTCCTTCTCCAATCAGTGGGACTTGTGTCTCACCCTTAACCCAACTAGCATGCCTGATGGTGATGACCAAGAAGACGGTGACAACATCATGCCTCTGCTGCCTAAAACTGCCCCTCTTGATGTTCCACCTCCGGCCCCTTCCAGTTTCTTGAATGATATATACATGTACTTTGGCAGTAATGTTTCACTTTCATTGAGGCACAAGGATATTGAAGGACTTGCCTCCATCTTGCATTACTACATTGGATATCGACCTACAGCGCCTAGTTCTGCTCCCCTGTATGCATCCATGCAGTTAAATGAGTGGATTCAAAAGACCAATTGGGATCACCTTCACAAGCTGCTTGGTGATTTGGTTACAGAGACAGGCTCAATTGCAGAGCCACAACACCAAAGCATCACAATTTTTATTGCATATCTGGTGAACTTGAAGGAGTCTGACTTGGGCACCATCCCACCTGATGTTTGGGATCTCAGACCTGACCCGTCTCTACAAATCACACATGCTCATATCCAAATCTCTTACACAAATCTATCACAACGTCGGTATTATATAATCAAGCCCCATCAGTCCCCAAATCTTGTTGTCTGGACATTGGCCATTCCCAACCCCATCACTGCTGTGATGTGCTTATGACATAGCTGGGGTTCAGACGTAAACCAGATTGCACTTGCTCTCCTGAAAAGAGGTATAGCATTCAGGACCCTGCAGCAGATGGCTGGTACACCCAACTTTCGCCGTCCCCTTACTGAACTTCACACACACACTTTGGGGCATCAACCGTCATCTTTCCAAGCTATGTACGCAGATTATGTCATATATGAACAGCTATGCCACAAGTTCATGAACTGGCCTTGAGCAAGGGCTGCGTTCCTGCATGGGGGACTCGTATGGCGGTTGGCTTTGCACAGCCTCGGTCTTCACCATCTTCCATCCGTCCTTGATGGTATTTCGACTGAAGCCGTTCTATTTGGCGACCTGTTAGTGGGGAACGGGTCAACTTACTACGATGATGGGTTGCTGGATGAAAAAATTGATTTCATATGTGGAATGTACTACATAGACTGACGTCAGCTTTCCCTTACACAGATTAATCACAGTTGTCCTGACTTATACTCACACTTTCTAGCTCATGGCACATCAGATGTGGTCTCCTGGTGTTACACTTCTGCGTACAATGAATCTGCCTTATCACCTATGCGACCACTGTTAGCTTATAAGATGAATACAAGGTAGATTGCTAAGGTCACGATAGAGACCTATCATCGTCAACTACTGACTAGTTATAGAATAATTAAGTAGGAGCTTGAATATACAAGTGGAGTCCATAAATGGTAACGTCCAATGGCAGTAAAGCCTCATCGTGGAAATTAGGTAGAATGTTGTAGAATGTTCTGTGAAGAATGTGAAGAAGTGAAATGTGATATCATGAAAAGATGAAGGGGTGACAAGGGAAATGACCAACCATAACACCTGGTGGCCCCAGCCCAACACTTGGGATGCCTCAGGCTTAAACATTGGTTTCTGGTCTGCTCATTGTGAAGATTGGTTTCAATGACGTCTTGACAACATCTGAGAAGGGGTTTCCCACATGCAGCATTCATGTACCAGTGACACCAATGGTCCAATGACCACCACTCAATGGAAGTGCTCACTTAAGTTTAACCCTGGTACCAGCAAGGTGATGCACAACACTTCAATAGCATGCTATGATTTCCTGACAAGAGCATCAGGTAAGAGTAGTCTAACTTGAATTTGGCAAACTGCTTCATTCTGACCTCATGATTCAGTATGGACTGAGACATGGTTGGTGCCATTGTGTCACTCACTATCATAAATCTGATCTTTTCCATCAGACACGGTGCGATCATGGAGTACTGAGATTGAGACTAGCCATGCCATCATTGTGCCATTGTTGTGCATGTATCCCCAAGCGGTGCTGAAACACTTGCTCCACTGTATCCCATATTACCCCATCATATATAAACTGTGTAACAAAGTTTACACAATGACATCAAATTCAATATTACTACTAGGTTGAGCACACTGACCCCAACTCCAAGTCTTAGCCAACGTCGCCCGTCATGTTGCATTTACCACATGAGATTGAAAGAGCAATATTTCAACTTGCCACAGGCGTTCACTCTACCAGTCATTTACTCTCATATCTACAGTGGCTCAAAAAAGTGTCCCAATGTTTTTAGCTTTTCATGTAATGGCTATATCATGTGTCAAGACGTGGGAATATGACTAAGCTATAGGAGATGTCAGAAAGGTCTGCTTCTCAGCTTCATTTCTGTTCCCTATACTGTGGGAAAATAATGACATTATGTGAAGATATGAGTATTTTAATTTGATGACTCATTGGGACACTTTTTGACTTTGAGTTTTACTAATGTAATCTCTATAATTCTAGTACTATGTGTGACCTCCTTCTGCTCCAATCACTTCTGCCACTCTCCTAGACATATTCTCTATCAATTTTGGGCATTCCTCTTTGGTGATTCCATCATACTCTGCTGTAACACTATCTCATAGTTGGAATAGCCCCTATAGTGAATCTTGATATGCTACAAATAATTTCTTGAGTGATTCTCAGGGGTATTCAATAGGGTTGATGTCTTGGGTCTATGCTGAACATGATAGAATAGTAATATCATGGTTTGCAAGCTATTGGTGGCTGATTTAGAGGTATACTTAGGGTCATTGTCTTATCACAAAACAGTATCTTCTTCATTAACTCATGACTGCTGCATGCTTCTTAGCAGACACTCCTGTCAAATTAGTATTTACTACTCTGTATTCATCCCTCACTTTGCTTCATAGAAGATTCTTACTCCATTTTATTTCATATAGTCCTATACCATCAAGTTTCTGTCTTGAAACTTAAGGTGTTTATTTAACTTTTCTTTGTTTTAATGACTGTCCTATCTATTTTAATACAAATTCCTTGCCATATGATCTCATCCTATTGATTTTAACCTTATCTGACTAGATCAACCTCTTTCAGCTATTAGCAGTCCAATATTTGTACTTGAAAGTAGCATCTTGTCTTTTCTTTTTATAGGCTGGAGACAGAAGAATCTGTTTTTCTTGATTATAGCTTTAAGATGGGCTGTCTTGAGAGTCTGTCTGACTATTTGAGTAGAGATAGTCATAGGAATGATGGAAATAATCAATTTATTCACTTTATTAGCATCAGCAGTCTTTCCAATTAGAATATAGTGATTAAGAGATCTTAAGTCTTATAGAGCAACCTTTCAGATTGGCTACCAAATAACTTAAAGACCATGATATTACTATTCTATCATGTTCAGCATAGACCCAAGACATCAACCCTATTGAATACCCCTGAGAATCACTCAAGAAATTATTTGTAGCATATCAAGATTCACTATAGGGGCTATTCCAACTATGAGATAGTGTTACAGCAGAGTATGATGGAATCACCAAAGAGGAATGCCCAAAATTGATAGAGAATATGTCTAGGAGAGTGGCAGAAGTGATTGGAGCAGAAGGAGGTCACACATAGTACTAGAATTATAGAGATTACATTAGTAAAACTCAAAGTCAAAAAGTGTCCCAATGAGTCATCAAATTAAAATACTCATATCTTCACATAATGTCATTATTTTCCCACAGTATAGGGAACAGAAATGAAGCTGAGAAGCAGACCTTTCTGACATCTCCTATAGCTTAGTCATATTCCCACGTCTTGACACATGATATAGCCATTACATGAAAAGCTAAAAACATTGGGACACTTTTTTGAGCCACTGTATTAGTCACTGAAAGAGTTTGACGTTGGTACGTACTGGCAGCATTTAAACTGCAGAATTCTGACTCAGAAGATGCATAGAATTGAAGAGGTGATGTATTGCACTGTCATCTTCATCAGTGAAGCACAAGCATGCCGCTTCATCAATTCTCGACCTGTGGCTTCTGCAAAAGTCAAATCACTCTGTCTTGGTAGTACATTGCATGTTGTGACAGCAGTAGATGTCATGGAGCTGTGCAGTTACATTGACGACCTTGCCCTCTGGATTTTACCTGAGGGAGATACCCCTGGGGTACCAGCTCACCTCTTGAATGCCTTAAACAGGCTCCCAAAGTTGTTGCAGCTATCCATTCATGTATCAACTGTCTTCTGCAAAACTGCAGTGCCATTTCTGCCATCCATGCCTCTGTTCAAAAAAATCACTCACCTTGAGTTGCTGGAGGGTTGGGTGCTTTGGAGTTTTCCTGTTGGCATACATTATCTGACACAACTTACACATCTTTCCCTTTGAGTGGTCACCCACCAGACAGCACTGGCATCACTCCGCATGATTCTCATGGATTGTGTTTACCTTTGAGTATTGATTTTGCGCATAATAGAGGGAGTGGATGATGTAGAGAAATGGCTGAAAGATGAAAGTCTTGATGATCCTTGCATTGTTGTTACAACCATGACCCCTCATCACTCCTGGGTGAACTCCAAGTTGGGCCTTGATGATGGGAGTCTATGGCAGCACAGAGATAATATTCTGAAGCATTGAAACCATACTACACGCTGACATGTAACAATAGTATCCTGAGGTGAAACCTCATACTGCAAAGAGTATATTCGCATTTTCACAACCACAACTCATATACAAATTCATAACAAAACAGTTGAACTATGTCTCATCAAGTACAGGTGAATGAGTTGGCAAGACAGTGTCTTCTGGCAATAGGCAAACATGCCTGGAACACCATTCAAATGAAAATCAGTATAGTTGGCCATTGACTCTCAAAAAACTCACACCAAATTTCAAGTTGTCAGTAGTCTGCCTTTCCAGTATTCCTGTCACAATCATTGGTAAAGCTATGTGCAGCCAATAATTATTCTGCAGGCCATTCATGTCCTGCAGCATGGGTGACAGAGCCACACAAGAACAGGACGAAATACAATGTATGCACTGTCATACAAAGACTGATTGAACTTGAAGTGGTAGAGAGAAAGGCAGGCAATGAAGCATGACATGACAGTAGGTACCGTCACATCAGCTTGCCAGTGAGATCCAAATCAATGAAAGACTTGAACAAATTGAAGGAAGCATGACCTGGCGAGTTGAAGTAGAAGTAGAAGTAGAACAGATATGACAGTACATACTGTTGTGTAGTAGATGAGTCCATGCCTGAAGAGCAAGTTCAAGTCTGAATTCAAGTTTAAGTTATGCCAGGGGATAATATCACATGACCAATATCATGCATGTCATATGCGTGTTGCAACTTGTCATTGACACATCAATTTGAGGATGGTGTCAATTTGAATACAGACATGGAAAGATTCTGTATCAATTAAGCGAGGGAAAATGAACTTAGTTGTGCTAGTCTGTAAACTGCTTACCAAAATAATCATGGAGTGTGCATTAGTCAGGTCTCAACATTCAAGTCATGAGAATTCAAGTTAGCCACACACAGTTCCACAATCTCGGTACATCTACTCATGTATGTACTTATGAAAAACACCTGATTATTTTATGAAGGCTGGATCAAAGCTCCTGTACAACTAGGGTTCGGCATCAAGTAGTAGATGAGTCTATGCCTGAAGACCGAGTTCAAGTCCGAATTCACATTCAAGTTATGCCAAGGGATAGCATCATGTGACCAATATTGCAATGACACATCAATTTAGATACAGACATGAAGATTCTGTGTCAATTGAGTGAGGGAAAATGAACTCAGTTGTACTAGTCTGTAGACTGCTTACCAGCATAACCATGGAGTTGGGTCCCAACATTCAAGTCATGAGAATTCAAGTTAGCCACACACAGTTCCACAATCTCGGTACATCTACTCACATACATACTAATGTGAAAACACCTGATTATTTTACGGAGGCGAGATCAAAGCCCCTGCACAACTAGGATTCAGTGTCAATGTGCCAACTTTGAACTTTGTTCTGCATTATGCCCATTAATGCTGATTTGCTTTAATATTGATCAATAATTATTTATTTTTCTTGTGAGCATAAAGTGGCAGTGAGCACTGGCAGCGCCATTGTAACAGTATTGATAATGATGCAAACACTACATAGCAATCATGATAATATAATAATATAACATACTGTACAACAACTTGAGAGCATGCGTGGAGTGTTGCAAAATTTGATCTGCTTGGATTTAAGTGTATGAGTGATGACTAGGACAGATGTTCTCTTTATCTTCATCATAAAAAAGGAAATGAGCCCATTTCCTACCCTTTGTGGCCTGTCTATGTACTGCAGCTCAATCATTCTTTTGCTTCATCTAGGTGATCTGCTCACAAAACAGTGAGGCAGCACCTGTTGACATGCTAATTGTATGGACATAAAATTGACGATCGAATTTGATTGCAGCTGCTAGGTAAGCGATGCCATCATGATAAAGAGGTTCCTGATATTGATAGAAGTCCAATGCAGGGAACCAGCCATTGAGCCTATTGAGGACGTCCACAATTGTCATCTCAGGCTCATCGTCAGATTCCTCACCTGAGTTGAGGTACATTGCATACTCGCACTTGAGTCTGGGGTGTATTTGATGATGTTTGTGAGCTGGGCTATGGATGCCCTGGTTATACATGATAGGGCTTGGTGTGGTAAGCAGTTCAGTTGACGTGCAGGAGAAGGATGGTGTGTGTGATTTCTGCATCTTGGATATTTTATAGAGATCTAAGGGAGTGGAACTCTGAGTCAGACTCAGAGGTGTGATGCAACCTTTGCCTGGCTTCAATTTTCATGAGGGATAGTTGTATTCTGCTAGAATGTGGACTCACATTGTGCTTGGGCTCCTCCAATTCAAGCGACTTAATTTGAACCCTATCCTGGAGGTTCATAGAGGAGACTGAGTCAGACATAGTATGTGGCGAGATGAGTCAGACCCACCTAAGTCCCTTCTAAGTTATAACTTTAGACTACAGAGCTATGACAAACATAGTATGCGATGAGGAGTTTGATAAAACTCAATGCCAAGTATGCTAATAAAATGAACTACTCATGCATGAAAATTTTTTGCCTCCAGTCAATTCTGAAATGCTACTAGTATCTGATTCAGAATCAATAATGGCAATGATTGCACAGGCATTATAAAGTTTTGGTGAAGTTGCTGGCCAAGGGACTAAAGTGGCAGGCTAGTCACAGTGACCAAGCAGTACATACTGCTCAGCGCTAAGTTACTGAGGAGACCTCTATGGTCTGGGAGGCATCTCTCTCAGTGGTACATACTGCTGAAAGATAGAGGCAGTTTAGTGTGGGGAATGACCTGATATGGCAATGGGAGCTAAGATTCAGCAGCACATGCTGAGAGGAGACAGTGGCAGTCTAAGTTATGGTGTGGTTGCATTTCGAAAGTCAGATCAGACCTGCCTTATTTGGACAAATTCCCATGCTGATAGTACCCAGTCTATTCTGTGATTGTAAGCCTTGCTTGTACTTAAACATACCTTCATCAATCTCCTCCCCCTGATACAACAGTTTGTACTGTTATGGTTTGGGAGGCACCTCTCAGCAGTACAGACCGCTGAAAGGTGGAAGCAGTTTAGCATGGGGAATGAACTGATATGGCAATGGGAGCTAATATTCAGCATGCTGAGAGGAGATGGTGGCAGTTTAAGTTATGGTGTGGTTGCATTATGAAATTCAGATCTGACCTGCCTTATTTGGACGAATTCCCACGCTGATCCCCAGTCTATTCTGTGATTGTAAGCCTTGCTTGTACTTAAACATACCTTCATTGATCTCCTCCCCCTGACACAATGGTTTGTACTGTTGTATTTATCACCCCTTTTATCACCCCCTCCCACATTCAGGCCCTAACATGATGAGGATCTGACATGATGTATAGTATGTCACCTTTGTGTTGGTGGACTTACATTAGTTCTCGCCAGTAGCATGCATGAGCTGCACTTTGGCATGGCTTTGAGTAATGACCATGGCAACCTGTTGTCATTCAAGTTGCTGTTAAGGCATACCTAATATCGTTAAATAAGCTCTAAGTGTGGCAATGGAAACTTCGCTGACAGTGGAGGTAATATTTGAGATCTTGAGAGTTCAAGTTTGACATAACATTTAGAAAAATTTTGGGCGCAGCTTGGCTGAGGTTGGCCATGGAGCTTACACAGATTGTTATAGGCTAGGCCATTTGCTGCCACTGATCCACTTATGCTTCACTGCACAGCAGGTAAGTGTTATATTACTTCATACTATTAACTTTGATGGCTTGTAATAGGAGTCAGGGACTGGCTCACATGTGCCACTACTTGAAGCTTGAATATGTAAATGCTGCTACATAACAAGCCCACATCCACAAGGTGAACTTAGCACCATGGAGTCAAGAAGGTTTGGGAAACTTTTGGCAGTTCAATGTCTTAACTTGCATCCAAACAATGCATGCATGCCAACATTTAATTGTGTGCCCCTCCAAGATGGGAAATTGGAGTTATTCCTTGAAGTCAAAACCATTCAATTGTTATCAATTTTGGGGCTAGAATAACACCAATGATCTTGAGTTTGAAATCTGAGGGCCAGCATGTATCCTGCAACATTCAAGTGAATGTTCTTGAGTCACATATATCACTGGGCTATGCTTTGAGCCTTGACCCGATCTGACTCATTGCTGCCCTTGTGACTTTGCATAGTACCATTATTCTGAAGTCCCTAACCCTAATGATTAGATAAGCAGGTAAGTGTGGCTTCTCCCTGCTTGTTCAGTCTCCATTCCAATGACATCATCATGTTCCCTACAGTCCCCATCAACAGCAGCAGATATTCCCCTGTTTTATGCAATAGCTTGCGAAGCAATTCTGTTGAACCATTTCATGGCAAGCATCCCTCAACCAAATCAGCCACCTCATCAGGTCGTTCTGCGATCAAGGTTACAAGCCCTGTAACACAACCCATAACCTCAGAGCCATTGGGAGAGGCCACTGGAATTTCAACTACACCTCATACTGCTGGGCATCCATCAGTTCCATTGAAACATCATCCTGGTGAAGTGCTCCAAAGTATGTAGTTCGAATCACAATCCAATTGGTAAAGCTGACTATCACATCAGGTGTTTTCCCGTATAATGCCCTACCACTACAACACCATACTGCACACAGTAGAAAAGCTTGCAGGAAAACTGAGGTGAGCTGACCATCATAACTTATCACATGTCATAACTGATCGTCCATGCATATAGATGATTCTACAACTATGAAAATTTTCAACTTGAGGTCAAAATGCCTCCATGTGTCCATGATTCCATTGTGAACATCATCTGATGTAGCCTGGAATCTGTGGATAAAATGCTATAGGATCTTATCATCAGACGACTCATACATACTGAAGTACACCCTAGCTTAACATTGAACACTGGAAAGAAGGAATTCATTCCAGACTGTGTTCATGTTGTCACCACCTGCAGCAATCCCCCTGTTAGGAAGATCCCCTCCCTGGTTGAAGTAGCATACTCGCAAGCAGAGGCCCCACTTCTGGGTAGGTTCCAAAGTGCCATCAAAGCCTATCTGGAGCTGGCAATGATTTTGATGGTTGAAATCAATGAGATCCCTGTCTACAAGTCGCCTGAATGCCTGAGTCACACATGGAGAGAGTTATGTCTGAAAGCCAATAGGTACTTACACTCAGAAACTAGCTTCCTTTCCATATGAGCTGAACTGTGGTCTCAGGATGAGCCCATTCCTGTTATAGTGGGAAATTACTCCTGGTGCTCAATCTCCAACATTCAAGTCCAGGTATGGATCTGAGGGCACAAGAGCCTGATTAACATAGATACAAAGGACAGTCGCTTGACAGGCTGTGGAGTATGCTATACATACACTATTAGTATGTTTCACTCTGATTACTGAACATTTTTGATAGACTTTGTACCCCATCAATGCAGATAATGCAGTGTCAATGGACAATGTGACATTGATGATTATGCAAGGGCTTTTACTTACAAGGGACTGCTTTGTAGAGCAGTGCTGCCATGCAGATCCAAGTGCCAATGTTTCTGCTCTTTGTGCTGCTCAATTTACCCTTCCCTTCAAGTGGGCAGACATTCTAGATGGGCTTATATATGCGATGCCCGCAACTGCTCATGACTGGTACTGAACCTGGTACTACAATTTAGGGAATGCAATTGACACCAGCATGATAGGAGTAAAACACACAGCAGCCAAGGCCAAGATTGACTTGGATACGGATGATGAACGTCCAGTGACAAATGTTCGTGCACACACTCAAAGTAGAATCAACACTCATGCTGCTGCTCGTTCAATGAGCTATGGGTAAAGGGCTTCATTACATATTTTCACTGCCATGTAAATAATAACATCTTGTGCTGTACTAGTTGTTTTTGTATGATGTTCAACTTGGATGTAATCTATGTACTCATGGGGATTGCATGAACAGCATCATTCTTTTACTGGCAAGGACTTCTGAGTGGGACTCAAGTGAATTCCAACAACTCGTTAACTCATGAACAATGCAGGAGGACACGTCATGTGGGATCAGCAGTGAAAAAAGTAAATATCATTGATTTATGGTACTCTATACCACATAGTTATGAGTTGCTGGTCAAGTTGTAGAAATGTGCATCTCATAGATTTGTATCAGAAGTACTGTATGGCCGATAATGTGCATAGATCGATGGCACAGCATCTCCCATCTGGTTGATAAAGCCAGCATTATAAATGATCTGAGATGTCCAACGCGAATCATGACTGGCATGTGCATCAGGTTTGAGCATAGTAGGTGCAAGCAATGGTGATGACGAAGATGTCGTGTTTTGGCCACTAATGGGGGCTCAACCAAAAGATGACACGACAGTACATACCGTTGTGTCAGATAATGCCATAGCAAGGAGGAGGAAAGCAAATCCATGAGAGGCAAGACAGGTGGGGAAAACGAAGGAGAGCGAGCTGCCTATAAAGTGAGTGAAGTGCAGCTGTAGGCAAGCCTAGAAAGGGTGAGTAGCAAGAGGAAGGAGAGCAGACATGCAACAGTACAAACCATTGCATGCCTGTGAGGGTGCCAGACCTCAGGGTATAGTCTACTACAGTGTGAGATTAGCCAGTGAGTCGGACGCTAAAACTATACATCACATTATCCTGAGAATCTGCTTCCAGATCCATCTCCCTTAGTCATCACACTCAACTCGAAGTCCTTCACCATGACCTTCACTATACTTATAGGACCCTTATCTTACACTATGATATGTACTGTCATGTCATCCTTTGGTTGCATGCTTCCCCCTCCTGGCTTCAGCCTTATCCAACATGGCAGTATGTACTGCCATGTGATCCCTTGGTTGCCCACTTCCCCTTCCTGACTTTCCGCCCTCACAGGTGTGCAATGGTTCTTATTGTTGCACGTCTGCTCTCCCTTCCAGCTTCAGCCTTATCTGACATGGCGGTATGTATTTCCATGTGATCCCTTGGTTGCCCACTTCCCCCTCCTGACTTTCTGCCCTCACAGGCATGCAGTGGTTTTTATTGTTGCACGTCTGCTCTCTTCCCTCTTGCTACTCACCCTTTCTCCCACTTCCCCCTCCCGCTTCAGCCTTATCTGACATGGCAGTATGTACTGCCATGTCATTCCTTGGTTGCCCACTTCCCCCTCCCGGCTTCAGCCTTATCTGACATGGCGGTATGCACTGCCATGCCATCCCTTGGTCACTCACTTCCCCCTCCTGGCTTCAGCCTTATCTGACATGGCAGTATGTACTGCCATGTTATCCCTTGGTTGCTTGCTTCCCCCTCCTGACTTTCCACCATCACAGGCATGCAATGGTTTTTAGTGTTGCATGTCTGCTCTCCTCCTCCTCACTACTCGCCCTGTCTAGGTCTGTGTACAGCTGTACTTCGCTCGCTTCATAGTAGGCAGCTCGCCCTCTCCACCTGCCTTGCGCCTTGTGGAATCCCAACCTCCATGTCTTCATCGATGAAGGATGAGTTTTCACATCACTCAGTTCATTCTTGCTCTTTGCCACAATCCCTCCTGGAATGCTCAATTGGAGTCTTCGCAAAAAGTGGTCTGGGCATCATATGTATACTATACATGTAGTATGAGTGAAGCAAATTACCTCCTACTGCCAGTGTCAGCAATTACATCATTGGAGCTGGCTGTCCAAGTGGGGGTTTCCTGATGTCATATGATAGGTAACACTGTCTGCTCACTCCTTAAAACATCTTCTGATCATTGTGCTTCAGAAATGATTCGTTTGACATGAACTTTACCTGAATGACCCTTTATGTGCTTCTATATCTCGCTATCTGTGTACATCTTTTGGTCATGGTCAGTCACCACCAACAGCAATGTGGACCACCATGCACTTGCAAATTCTCTGATAGCTCAGCACTTGGTCAACACCATAGTGCTTGTGAGTATTACAAACATCGTTTGAATTTACAGGCCCAGCATTTCACAAGAGCTGGTGAAGACCCCAAGCCTGGTAGGGCTTTCAAGAAGATGAAACCTTCACTTGACAGTACTAGCAATGTCATCCAGGTCAGTACTAGTAGTGTTGTGCACTCTTATCTAGCCTGATCACATTCAAGATTGCACCCAGCCATAGACTGGGACCATCAAATAACTTGGATATAACCATTAATCATATGCCCTTGGCACCAAACCAAACCCACCTCATGACTCCCTCCCCATCTCATGATGTTGTGGTTGATCATAATCCTCCAGTCCCTCCTGACATTGATGACTGCAGTCACAATGATTCACGCCAGATGTGTCAACGATGACTTCCATTATGATATAGGAATGAACTTTCAGAACCACCACCACCTGTTAGTCAGAACCCACCAGCCTCACTTCCTACTCGTGTCATCCTTCACATCTTCAATTCCATTCACACAAGCTTTAACAAATTTTGTATTACTCAAGAGTATCATCATTGACCCCCATATGACCCTGATGAATTTGTATTAGCTGACCAACTTTGCAATATATGTCCCTGCAACCTTGGCACAGATGGGATGCAGGATGATGAGGCCCTGTCCAGTTATCCCTCTGCACATCAACCACCTTAGCCCTGGAAAAACATGTCAATCTGGAGGCTGATGTCCTGGATGATGACTGGAAGTTCTCAGAAGTCACAGGCCAAAGCAATGCATCTAGTAAAAGATGTAATACAAGCAGATGACTTTGATATCCATGATCTCAAGCATTTTGATGCCCACACTGAGATGAGGCATTTCAACACTGCTGAAGATAGTGCACCCAAAACGAGCCTTCTGGAAGGAGATAACTGGAAGCAAGCTGATGTGGAGATCATGGTGCCCTAAAAGGAGAAGAAACACAATGGGAATGGGTGTCCGTTCTCTGTATCTGGTCTCTTCTACCAGCCGCTCATAGCAGTCATTCAAGCTGCATTCTTGGAACCTTCGTCAAAATTGTTCCACTTAACACCTTTCAGGCACATTTGGAAATCACCTACCACTGGACGTGAGCAGCAGCTATACAATGAGCTTTACACATCAGATGCATGGATTCAGGCCCAGGATAAGATTCAAAAACAAAGAAGGGATGATGATTGTCAACTGGAGAGGGTGGTGGCAGGTCTTATGTTCTGGTCTGACTCTACTCATCTTGCCCAGTTTGGGAGCACATCAACTTGGCCACTATATCTTTTCTTTGGAAATATGCCAAATTATGTTCATTCACGACCCAACTCTGCTGCTTGCCATCCTGTGGCTTTCATTCCCACTGTGAGCTTTTTAAAAATCTCAATCCATGACAACTGGTTAATCTACTCTGCATTTAGCCACCATCATCAATTAAGAGCTTTATAGGCACTTTTATCCAGAGAAAGAAATATGATGATGTGCTTACACATTGTAAGTGTGAGCTCTTCCATGGAGTTTGGCACATCCTGCTTGATGATGATTTCATTCATGCATACAAGAATGGGATTGTTATCAGATGCCATGATGGGGTGTATAGATGCATTTTCCCTCGGATATTAACATATTCAGCAGATTATCCAGAAAAGTAAGCCTTCTTTCATTTTTATTTTATGACTATGTTTACTTATCACTATAGGGTTCTTCTGGCGACTATATGTGATAAAGGGAACTGCCCATGTCCTCATTGTCTGATGCCAAAATCTCAGTTTAATTGCATCGGATACCTGTAAGACCTATCACAGAGAATGAAACAGCTACACAAATATTTCACTGAAAAAGTGACCCAAGCCCACAATGCAATTTACACATGCAGCACTCCCATCAAAGGAGACTTAGTTGAGAGTATCCTGAAACATTTTTCATTGGTGCCTACAATTGTAAGCTCGATCTACTCATTGATGTGCTTAATGACCATCTCAATGTACCTCTAGAATAGCTTTATGGATCGCCTCTCACCGTTAGGTTTTGATTTTTTCCTGACCCTGGTTGTAGATCTGCTGCATGAGTTCAAGCTCAGAATAGTAAAGGCTGTGATGTCGCATTTAATGTGGTTGCTCTATGCTATTGACCCATGGAAGGTCATCATCGTCGATGAGAGGTACAGTGTTCATGTCAGATGCACCAATGCTAGCCCTTGATAACATTCCAGTGCCAGGTTTCGGTCCATACCTTCATTTGGAAAGAGTTCCATTCGACAGTTCCTGACAAATGTCTCATCAATGAAACAGCAGGTAGCTCAACACTTTGAAGATATGCTTCAGCTACATTCTAGTTTTAGTCAAGATTCATACAACTAACTGAATTACCACAGTGTGCAATACCAGCTTTTGAAGGACTTTTTCCAGACAAGCACAACAATGTCATCAGGATTCTGCTCTTCCATATGGCTGAATGGCATGCATTGGCAAAAATGTGTCTGCATTCCAATGAAACTCTCAGTTTGCTTGAGAAATCACTTCAACAATCAGGAGCTCAACTCCGAAAGTTCAGCAAGTTTACCTGTTCAGCTTTTTGAACTTTTGAACTTCTGGGTGAGACAGCTGCATGTCACTGAAAGCAAAATCATACATCCAAATCCCAGCCCAGCATGAAAGCAGCTGGACCCTGACCAAAGTTGTTCAACCTCTTCACCTACAAATTGCATGCTCTCAGCGACTACATGCAATCAATAAAGGTATTTGGTACTACTGACTCATACATGACTCAAATAGTCAGTACTCTACTCAAGAACACATGTCCATTCATGACTCACCTATAGTGCAGGGAGAATTGGTACATTGTGCAATCAAGAAATTCTACCAGATGACTAACAAAAAAGATGGATCAAAGCAGCTTGTGTGGCATGAAAGGCAACAGACACGCTTAAGGCAGCAGCAGCAACTTCAAACTGAGGAACCTGCTGTGTTGTCACCAGAGCTTCACCACCACATATCAGACTTGTGGGCCAATAGTGTTAATCTTGCAGCTTTCCTCAGCAATAATTCAGGTGATCCTGCACTCAAGGTAAGCCTTGATCTCTCATGCAGATTATCTGATAGATAATATTACAAGACTTCATCCTCAAACTCAAAAACCACCTACTATCTCGTGTGCTAGGTTATAAATATGATGGCGATGAGTGCCAATTCTCAGACTCAGAGAGGAATGACCTGCATTTTATCAACAATCTTTGTTGGGTTTGACAACCACGTCAGTTTCAGGTCAATTACACAACCTATGATGTGCAGCATGATCAGGACTCCATGCGACCAGGATATAACTGCACCATCATGACCCTATCAAGAGAAGAAGGCAACCACATTCACCCTTTTTGGTATGTGCAGGTATTGCGAGCCTTTCATATTCAGGTTCTACATACTGGGCCACAAACTCAAAACCATTCCCCTCAAAATTTGGAGGTACTCTGGGTTTGATGGCTTGGAGTGGATCCTGCCTATCGATGGGGCCTTAATGATGCGCAACTCCCCAGGGTTGGATTTGTCCCCACAACAGACAACAGTGCATTTGGCTTCCTTGATCCATCATTTGTCATCCATGGATGTCACCTTATTCCAGCCTTTGTGCAGGGGTGTTCCAATGCTCTTCTCAGGCATGGTCCTTTAGTTGCAAGATTTGGGCAGGAAGTCGACGACTAGGAATGCTTTTATGTGAACATGTAAGCCTGAGTGGCTGCCGTCTTTTTGTACTCTAACTATTTCATTCTTAGCTTTGCAGACCAAGACATGTTTGCACACTTTGCAGGCATTGGTGTGGGACATGACATTCAATATAACTCTCCAGCCATCAGACAACATCATAGTGAATACCTGGAGGATTGTGAATATGAGTCCAATGATGACAGTGATTCAACTGGTGATACTGCAATGGAGGATGACTTGGAGTCAGACAATGGAGGCGATGGTGACATTGTATGTGATGCAGCAGCAATGGATGTTGGAAGTGATGGCAGTGGCAGAGAATATTCTGGTGGGGAAGATGAAGAGTCAGGTTCTGACTTGGAGTTTGAGGATGATGTTGAGAACCAATACAGATTTTAACTATAGTAACTGTGTCATTGAGGTAGGAGCAATGTTGGAGACTGGGGCCTGTGCCTGCTCAAATGAGAGGGTGGAAGTGTAAGGGGTTGGATTACTTAGAAATCTTTACTTAAATTTCCTGGTGGGGGTGTTTGGCATGAAAATGGAACTCTGTTGGATGATATGCAGGTCATGCCAAATGTGTGGTCAATTGTAATGAGTCAGTAAGTTTTTAAAGAACCACTGGTGCAGTTAACCATGGCCACGTACTCTAATTTCGTCTCTAGTTATAGACCTGTATTCAAATGGGACAAGTTGGGAAAACATATTGAAATGGGGGAAAATGTGTGTTAGTAAACCGATGTAATGCAGGTTCAGATTAGGTCAAGCTGGTGCTAGTCCAACTTGCGATCCACAATGGCCACATAATTTAAAATGGGACAAGTTGGGAAAATGTATCGAAATGGGGGAAAATGTGTTTTAGTAAGCCAATGTAACACAGGTTCAGACTAGGTTGAACTGGTGCTAGTCTGACTTGCGATCCACAATGGCCACATAATTTAAAATGGGACAAGCTGGGAAAATGTATTGAAATGGGGGAAAATGTGTGTTAGTAAACCAATGTAATGCAGGTTTAGACTAGGTTGAGCCAGTGCTAGTCTGACTTGTGATCCACAATGACCACATAATGAATCATTATGCCTGATTGTTACCAGTGCACCACAGCCTTAACCATTATAATGCTTCATATACCATCCAAATATTGCGTTAACAGGTTCAATTGTTTCCTAAAGCTAACACAGTGGGCACAACAACTATTTTGATTGAGATGACACAATTACAAAATAAAATGCATTCTAGACATCATTTATATTTATGGGTAGCAGCTGCAAAGATATCATGCAAAAGTAATGTTGCCAATTTCAATCTTAATGAGAGGGTAGTCAAATAACACTTGTACCACTAGTTGTTGGCTATGGAGGTTACCCTTATAATGCTCTGTCTAACTCTACATTATCACATGTCATAATTTCACTAATGGTAGGTGTTAGTCCTTATATAAAGTGAGTATAAGACTTGATAGCAAAAATTGAATTTCAGTGATGGTAGTAAGATATTGAAGGTGCCAGCTTGTTATGATGTACACAAATGGCCAAGCCAAGCTTTATGACAGGGGGTGTATTTCCTATTATGGAAATTCATGTTACATTGATTTTCCAATTCACTCACTCATCATCTAATGAGACATTCAGATGTTTACTGTAACAATCCACTCCTGTAGTCCCTTGAGCCATAGGTACTGGCACCAATAATCATGTCTTCAGCAGAAATGCCATTAATATGGTCCCATCAACTTCAGCTCCCATAGTGTTTGGTTTGAGATATCTTGGCAGTGGCCACCATCAGCAAATTGATGAGTCCTTGATATTGTTGCCATAGGAAGTATAACACAATTTAAATCTGCTCTCACCAAATATTAGTTTTTATACTGGGAATGGTCTGACTTGTACATACATACCCATGGATGACTGCAAATCAAGCTCAACATGAACACTCCATGACAATGCTGTGACATTCGCCCATTGTAGCCAATAAGGGGTGGTAGCATACCTGCATCAATCATTTTGAGCTTTGTTAGTTTGCCAGATCTGATTTTTGAGTTACAACACCATTCAAGACCTTGTCATGGAAATTGCCATTGGCACTTGTTGGCAGATTTAAAATACCATTAAATTTGATAACAAGGCTGCAACATTCCTGCCTTGCAGCCAATGAGGGGTGATAGTATACTTATTCCAACTATTACATGCATTGTCATTTGCCTTATTTATTTGTTGAATTATAATGCTATCCAAGACCTTGTTGTGAGAAGTTATCTTGGCCCTGAACAACAAATACTGCATATCATTAAACAACATACCAATGTTGTGACATACCACCATCATAAGATGCACAGCGCACTTCTCTCAACCTCAATGTCCTCGATGATTATCTTCATGTTGTCTAGTCCTTGAGATTGTAGGTATGGCTAACGTGATATTGCTATCATTAAACACCACACCAATGTTGTGACATACCACCATCACAAGATGCACAGCACGCTTCTCTCAATCTCGATGTCCTCAATGGATATCTTCATGTGTCAAGCCCTTGAGATTGTATGTATGGCTATGTAATCCAATGTGATATTGCTACTAAAATGACACAACTTTTAAGGCTTTCTGGCTCTTGCATCTGCTAAGCAAATCTATAGCATCATGCCAGTTCCCCACACCACTGTGACAGCTGCAATCACTCAAGGCTAGAGACAATACTCCAGATGCTACTGGTTCTGTTGAAGTTGCAGTATGCTCTCACCTATGCATCATATTACATGACTTTTGAAAGCTTTCTGATAGATTGTCTGGCTCCCTATGATCCCACAGTTACTAAGTACAATTTGTTCTTGCTGGTTGGCCAACCCTGATAGTACATTCAGGTCATATACATAAATTATTTGCAGAAGTGCAGTAAGGTACGGTGCAGAGGAGCAAGAGAAAGAGCGCACAATCAGTCACAGCAAAACTTCAAAGCTTGACTCAAGGTCACCGTGATGGCAGGGCAATGGGGCCATTCTTGGACTCCCCATGGCAAATGATCATATTCTTGGGCTGATCATGGTTTAATGATTGTATCGTGACAATTATAGAATTACTATAGTACAAGTATATCATGATCATACTGCTAGCCTTAATCATCATTCAAGTTTTATATTAGAAAGAAAATTCATTGATTGCATCTCCATGATGCTCTTCACTGCTTTCCAAGACATCCCCATCACTCTCATCCCATTCCTTGTCACTCAACAGCAGATTGGACTCATATTTGCACCCTTCCAAGTGGTCATCAGCATCCACTTCAAGTTCCTCATCAACTCAAAATTCTTGAAGTACCTCACCATCGTCATCATCATCACCATGACCAGTGCATCCTTCTGAACCCTCACCATTGCTGCCCTCTTCATCATCCACATCACCCTTGCCATTCACAATGTCCATGGCATCTGTTGATGCTGTCAACTGAGAGCCAAAGCATTCCCTGGCTATTCTGCACACAGCTGTGGAGTGTCCAATGCCCAAGTGAGTATATCGCATGAACATGTCTCAATCAACGAATCTGGCTCGACGTTACAGGAGTTTTAAATGAACTGGAATATTTGCACTTACATTCCTACATAGTACTTCTCCCAGTTGTCTAGCTGGCCCCCAGGGTGCACCAGTGATTTTCCTCGCCAAAGTGAACTTACACTGCATCCAGAGGCAAATGCAGGAAGCAGATGAGCTCCTCGAATCAATTGCCCTGGATTAAGAAATCCAAATCCATCCTGGTTGGACTCCTCCATGAACACAATTTTTGGAAGATGAGCATGTCTCATGCCAGATCTGTAGCCTTGAACCATGGCCAGCCATTGGATCCAGAGAACCTCAAGGTGCTGCTTCAAAGGTTTGCTCCTGCCATCACCAGCAAGCCATACTTCCATGTGATAAATGCCCAACACCCTGGCATACCAGTATGGGTGGCTAGGCATTGACTTGCCTGAGAGTACCATGACATCACTGTGAGTTCCAGTGTTGACAGTGTTGTATTCGTGCCATAAGTCATAAGTCGTATAGCAAACTTGCATGGTCTGAACTGAGAAGATGATGTTGTTTGGAATGATCACTGTATCTCATTCATCATCTGTAAATGTGTGATCGCAGTAACTAATGTCCAACCCTCAAAGCCTATAAAGAATGTGGTCCCTCAGTTTTGGAATGAAGTTCTGATAGTCTCAGTCAGTAAATTATAACACAAATCCATAAGCTTTACCTCTACCTTGACAGCTGGATTGCCATTATTTTCCCGGAAAAAAGTGAATATGCTGACTGGATTGTTCTGAGAATGTGAGATATAGTGGTGCATTTCGGACAATCCTGAAGTGTTAAGACCATGCACAAAGGGTAGGACTGATTCTGAGGGGCTTGGCTTCAGCTTGTGCGCTGCACCCCTTACCTGAGTATGTGCCCTTAATTTCAGATTGGTGTCCGAAGAAAGTCCAAAGGCATCCGAAGATGTTCAAAGGACATCCGAAGGTATGGGAAACTTTGGAAGGACTTTCCAGATGGGTGCAAGTAACTTCTGGATGAGTGCAGGAAAGTTCTGGAGGAACTTCTGGATGAGTGCAGGAAAGTTCTGGAGGAACTTCCGGAAATTACAATGAGGTTGCGTCCTAATACAGATACATATAATGGCTACTCAGGACTTGTCCTGAGTAGAAGCAAACAGAGGAATGGCTGCAAGGATGAAGTCTGAAGCAGAATAGGTCCGGAGGACTGCGGGAAAGATCTGGGTAGACTTCTGGAAACTTTGGAGGATCGGATGGGTGGATGAGTGGAGGATTGGAGGATTGGAGGATTGGAGGATTGGAGGATTGGAGGATTGGAGGATTGGAGGATTGGAGGATTGGAGGATTGGAGGATTGGAGGA
>MU172291.1:360955-374334 GCA_016695485.1 Suillus hirtellus
GAGTCTGCTAAGAAGCATACAGAAATCATAGATTAATGAGGAGGATACTATGTTGCAATAAAATAATGACCCTAAGTATATGTCTAAGTTAGTCATTAGCAGCTCAAAGACCATGATATTAATGTTCTATCATGTCTAGCATAGTCCCTATACATCAGCCCTATTGAATACCTCTGAAAAATATTCAAGAAATTACTTGCAGCCTATCAAAATTCATCATAGGGGCTATTTCAGCTATAGGACAAAGTTGCAGCAGAGTGAGAAAGGAGTGCTAAGAAGAAATATTCAAAATTGATAGATAGCATGTCCAGAAGAGTGGCAGAAGTGATTAGAGCAACAGGAGGTCACATAAAGGATCATAATTATCAAGATTGTGTTGATCAAACTGAAAGTCAAAAAAGTGTCTCAATGAGTCATCAAATTAAAATAGCCATATATGCACATGATGACATCAGCTTCCCACGCTATAGGGAACTTAAATGAAGCTAAGAAGTATAGCTTTATGACACCTCCCTAAAGCTTAGTCATATTCC
The DNA here is from genome assembly GCA_016695485.1 of Suillus hirtellus. Lineage (NCBI taxonomy): Eukaryota > Fungi > Basidiomycota > Agaricomycetes > Boletales > Suillaceae > Suillus > Suillus hirtellus. Next base: position 361,489 of record MU172291.1, read on the forward strand.
CACACCCTGGCTCATACTACAGCAATTACATGAAAAGTTACAAACATTGAGACACTTTTTTGAGCCACTGTAGTTCATCAACAAGTTCCTGTATAAAACAATCATATTCAGGTATCTACTGACTATGATAATGTGACACAACCCTCAGTACACTGCACTGACTCCGTGCTTTAGATGCTGGCAGGGAGTGGCAATCAAAGACCAAGTCAAAAAACCCCTGACGAAAATGATCACAATCATGCATGGTATGGTTGTTAATAAAAACCAATCTGGAACTGTAAAGATCCCCGCTAAAAAGCCTAAAATAGATTAGGCCACACTATTGAAAATACATATTCATCAGTACTGCGATAGGTGTAAATTATAGTGGGATATCTACCTCATTGTTTGCAATAAGCTAGGAGCGCTATAGATAATAGCAAACTTCATAAGGTGCTTATGCAAGTGCTGAGACTGTTAGAATATTTGTGAGAAATGAGTAGCAATGATTGTGTGTCTTGAACATATGGCAAATTCAAGAGATTTCATTCTTTGCCCAAAATGCTGTGCTACAACACCAGCAAAAATATAATGGACACTAAGGATCAGTGAGAGAGAGCATAGGGCTCTTGTTGTCATTTGGGAACCAACATTCAGAATGGTGAGTATGCTAGCATCGACTGCCATAATAACACCTACCTGAGGAAGCACAAGCACACAGAAATCAAACAAATAGTACATGCTGATAGTACTAGGTCACTAACCAGGGTGCTGTGCTTGATATTATCATTGTTGAAATGGTCGAGGAATGTCCTGATATCAAGCATATTGACTATACTGTCAACATGAAGTTTTTCGATGTGTTCCAATACTAGTACTGGAATGCCAAACATAGCAGCTGTCACCAGCATACATAGAAATTGGACATTTTGTTTGAGTTTGCCGCTTCCTTTGATTGAGTGGGACTGCATTAGATGAGCTTTGGGCAAGCCATAGTAGTTGAGAAATTGGTGGTGGCCTTCCCTGCAAATTAAACATGATTTTTAGAGCATTGATATCCTGCAACTTATGTAGAATATTCCATAGTCTTCCTATTAGTTTACATTAGTTGTGATCGATTTTCATATGAAAGCTGCAATTGATGTGAATACACCACAAAATGCGACACCTTGTTTCTGTAAGGAATGATTAGAGTTGAGAAGGCTCTCTGTGCAATTCTGTCTAGAAAAAGAATAAGAATATGTTATGTTGTGTGACACACCAAAGCTAACAAGGCAAGTGATCACTTTCTCCGTTTGATTGGTGCTTCAGAACAGTGAAGCTGCAGTTGATTGTTCGAGAGTCAAACCCTCTATCATCTGTGCTTTGTCTCAGCCATTGGTGATACCAAACACACTTCTTACCTGCTAGAAACCATTCTAAGTGAGCTCATAGCTCAGTGGTGTCAGAGGGTTGCATGCTATAATGTCTTGGGAAGAAATCAATGTGCTTCCTAACAAAAACTCATGTCAGTATCCCAGAAGTCCCTTTTGTACCTTAGTATCATCCAGTTCTCACCCAAACTGTGCCTCTAGCTCCAGCCCTGGCACAACCATGAAATGATTAACTTCCTTTGAATGTGTTTATCAGAAAATGAAACCTACACTTGTGGTTCCACTCTCTCACAAAGGCGCACTCTTGGAATAGAAGGTTAGCATCGAAATCCTCAAACCAAGCAATGATGCGGGTGTCCGGGACCATGCAATAATATCTGTAGTAGTCTCCATCTTCTTTTCTTACAGGCTCGATGACCATATACCACATGTCTTCCTGTAATCACCTGCGAGCTGCACCTATCCAGTTCTGGAGATTGCTAAATTGATCATGTGAGCATTTTTTTAAGTTGCTTCCTGTATATGTTTTCTGTTTGACTGTGAGATACATAACAAAAAAATTACCATTGAATATTTACTTGCTGTTGAGGCGTTGAAGTAATACATTACCCCTGAATGATGTACAATTCCTTCCCAGATGCTGTAGCTTTGATTACTGTAGAAATAACTATTATTCAGTTGCATAGTACAGTAGAAAAAGGAGTAAGAGTCATCTCACCTGAAACCATCCACTTGTTTGCACTTCATGAAGTAGTCAGCACCAAGCATGGGATCACTGATCATGAAGAGATATTTAGTACTACTAGTTAGTCACAGTGACTGGTGGGCAGCTGCCATGAATCAGATGGAAGAGACTTACTGCATCACAGCTTCCAAATACCATCACAACTCTGATGGCCATGATGGAATGCTTCAGTTCAATAAATCAGTGTCCATAGTAGTAGGAGTAGTATGAGTCTGGCTCAGAGTTGTTGCCATCTCATTTAGTGTCCAAGTTGGACGTAGTACTTGCAACTAGGCATGGCAGGAGCTGTCTGACTCGGAATTTAGTGGAATTTCAAATTATTGGTGCAGCAGCACCATGACGTACGAGTAGTACTAGATAGTAGTACATCACTACTTCATGCACAAGAGTCTAGCCTTCAATGAGCTGTGTGTCCTTTACATGATTATATTATCAATGTCTGTTTGGTGACCAGTAGTACTAGTACATCAACTACTAAGTTACTGTACTGCCACAGTGGCGGCAGACCTCTTCAACATTTAGTGATTAATTCTACAAGTGGTAGTACTACGATACCCAATGATCACTAACTTGAAGTATTTGAGTCATGTCTCAGACACAAATCAGATAATCTGGTAGTGGTATAAGCCTTCACATCCACCCATCACTTTGCTAAGCTTTCATCCTTCTTGATGACATTGATGATGTGTCCCATCAATAAATCATACATAAACTTGAAACTTTCTGCCATGAAGTCAACTGCACAGTTAAACCATCTGGAAGAAAACTGTGTCAAAACACAGTAAATTGCAGCTGCAGCCATGCAATAGAGGTTGTCCAGATCATAGATGTAGTCCCAGTAATTGAGTTTCCTCACTATGCCGATAACCACATCTAGAATCACATTGTGTTCAAACGCTATCCATTGGTCAGTAATTTTGTCCTTCTTGAAAATAAATTTGAGAGGCCACATTACATCGCCAATGAGGTCTTTGATCTTGACTCACTTCAACTTTGATTCTGCTGTATTTGACCAAAGTGAGGGACATAGATCATAGGCTCAATCAATGACAATGAACACCATCTCCTTGCAAGCCGCCATTATGAGCTTGGGTGGTGCAGAGAGCTTCATGTACAATGATCCAGCATTTTTTGCCACCCAATGTTGACCAAAATCTGTTAATCCACTATATCAACCCTTTCTTCAACATTGGAATTTGACTGTTTTTTTCACTGACTTGGCTGAGTTGGGTCAAATATTATAAGTCTTCTCTAAGCAATCATTGACTGCATTTGCTAGTGCAACCTGTGCCAAGCTCTCCCTTTCTGAATATTTTATCATTGCACAGTCATTAACTGTGTCCCAAATAAGCTGCTCCCTTGCAGCCAGAAAAAAACCTTCATGTGGTGAGAGGTTTTCTTGATATTCAAGAGGGGGAAAATGAATATGCAGCATAGACTCAGTGGTGACCAGGTCAGAGGGCTCTAGCTGTGTCACTGAGCATGCACATTCATTATGGAGGAGCGCTTACTGAGGGGGTTTTGAACATTTTTTGTCGCAGACCAGAATGTTCAATGAATCACCAGTCACCCTTGCATTTTTCAGATGTTTGACTACTCAGGTAGATGGGGGGTGAGGATTGTGAGGGGTTGCACATCATCTGGTGCTACTGATGGTAGTGAGGAAATACTATCCATAGACATGACTGGAGCAGCAAAACTGCGCTGATAATCAGCAAAAGCTGGCAGCAGCTGTAGTCTGAGTGCCAGATCACTCAGATGGAGATCCTGAAATGGGACCATGACTGATGAAAGCAAACTGCCATCATAATCGTTGAGGGTTGGTGGGGGTGCATTCATCTGCACCACACTGGCAACACCCAAATGTGGATTAGGTGGGAGTGATGGAAGCCAATTGCTTGGAATTGGTGTTTGCATGGCACCTGGATAAGGACCAAATGGGGTGTACAGTGAATGAGAATGACTCAGATCAGGTGGGATGATTGGTACAAGCACTGCATTTCCTTGATAATTGCTGAGGGTTGACTGAGGTGTGCACATCAAACATGAATGATCAGATGGGATTGGTAGATTTTGAGGCACATTGCCTTGATAATCATCGAAGGTTGTTTGGGGAGTATGCATCTGTGTTACAGGATGTTGATAATGGGATGGTATCATGACTGGTGGAGGCAGGTGAACATTGTCACAATGACTCGGATCACCCTGATGACCACCGAGGGCTATTACTAGGGTTGACTAAGGTGTGTACACAGTTGGTGTCACAGAACGGGAATGATCAGATGGTGCCACTGGTGCTGGTGCTGGAGGCACAGCTTGAGTTAGACTGCCTTGATAATAACCACTAAAGGTTGGCTGAGGTGGCTGGGGTGTTTGCATTTGCATGACAGAACCATAATGTTTAAAATGGGGCAGGACTGGTGAACAATCATTGTGATCGCCTTGATCATAGGTGAGGGTCACCTGAGGTTGGGCAGTGGTGCTGAGGAGCCTTGGATGAACAAATAACCTGTGGGATTACTGTCACAACAATGACCTGGAGACTGATGTTGCATTTGTTGATAATGATGCTATATGCTGAGGAGGTTGAGCTGGGTCTGAGTGTCTGTTGGCCCGGCCCCATCATTATCAGGACCAGGCCTGGCAAAGGAGGAATCAGGTGGACGATGACCATGACCACCACCAACTTGTCCATCAAATCCTGGAACCGGTGAGAGGAGTGATTGAATGTCTTTAGAGTAATCATAATCAGTTCCGCATTGTGGCATGTTCTCTGAATCAGGATACATCACAATGAATGGTCAGTGGTAAGAGGTGAAGAGATTATTGTTGGTTGAAATCAGACCAGAACAGCCAGAATCATTCTGTGATAGGAAACAGCTCCGAGTGATTTATGAAACTGCAAACTACAATACAACAACTTGAAATGAAAAGCAGTGAGGCATGAGGACTAGTATTCAAATTGGTGGTGGGAATGATATCTGGAAAGACATCACTGATATGAGTAATGGTGACTTAATCCATACATAAATCACTTATGACTACACTGGCACAGCCATAACTCGGATGACTTCCAATTTGTCATCACTATCGCCAATGGGAAATTGTTTTAATATAGCAATCTCAGCATCAGCATTATCGAGAGCTCTCCTGGTGCCATCTCGAGCTGCAGTAAGATATTCAAGGTGGACACCAGGATCTTGATGAGTAGCCACTGCATGTAGTGGTTCCATCTGGCCAACAAGCACATGCACTAGCCACTGCAATTCTTGCTCTGCCTTCCCAAGCTTCAAATCTGTTTCATGATGTAAGGACTTGTCAAAGATGTTCAACCTTCTTGACATCTCAAGCAGCCAGCCTCTGTATAAGTACTCCATGTGCAAGGTCTCATGAACCACTTCTTTGTAGTGAATGGTGCAGTGGAATGAGTGCTTGCTCATATTCTTTACATGTGTTAATAATGCCTCCTGATCCTACAGATGTGATGATTATGTGGGAACTATATATGTTGAGTCACAGCATACCTTGGTGCTCATACCTTCCAAGTACTGATTACACAAATGTCTGCACAAGATATGCTCAGCACAATCATTTCTCTCTCCTAAGAAAGGTCGCCAGTGGCAATAAGGATGGTACAAATCAGTATGCCTGTTTGACTCGGAATTGTAGGTTGGTTCTTGATAGAAATATTGAGAGCCTGAAGTATCAGCAGCATGTTGTTTGCCACTGGCCTGGGATCACTTAGAATTAGGTGTCACAGGGAAGTTATCGTCCTCATCCTCTGAGACCATACTCCTAAGCTCTGGCACAGTTACAATATGTGAGTCCATCATCTACAAGATATAATGATATCTGAATCATCAATACCTGATATTCCAATTGATGGGGGAGAGCTTGGAGGTGAGTTTGAAGGAGAGTAAAGCTTCAACTTGTTACAGCTAGCCTGAAGAGTTGTAGGAATATAAGGATAGGGGGGAAGAACTTGACTCGAAGTTGACTTTTCATCATAGGAAGCAGCAGCAGCTAAGTCCATTTTTTTCCATGCATGCGTTCAAGTTTTCAAGAGTCTGAGACTGCAGGCTCTGTGAGTGTCACAGTTCCTAGGTAATTGTTTAATAGGGCCAATCGGAGTTTGAAAGACCCATTCCTCACTGATCTCCAGATGAGCCTTACTGGTAGTCCTTGGGACCAGATATCGCAGCACTCTTGGGTGAACATTTATACTTGTGCCACATTGTGACATAACTTGAAGAGGCTGTAATGAGTCTTTGTAAGTCATGATCCAGGTATGTGGTGCTTATCAGAAAAGTCAGAGTGCTTCCCACTTAATATTACTGTTCCATTCATGGTATAACCAGAGTTTCAAAGTGCCTTTGCTATTTTTGGTGCTTGCAACTTGCAACAAGGCTAGTGCAATCTTCTCCTTGTCAGCCATGCCTAGTCTGCCACTCATACTGAACCTTGTATGGTGCTATAGGCAAGATCATGCATCACATAACTCTGCTCTATGGCCACAGTATATTGTCAGAGTCACTGACTACAGCTAGTATAAAAGCTCAGTGACTCGGCCACCTGGCTTTTTTGAATGCCAAGTAGTAGGTTGCTATGTCTTACCACCATGATGTTGATCATCCACTGGCAGATATAACTTTCATCTCAACTCCGCCAGGTCTGACTTCGACTTGGAGTCAGCCCTCTGGTTTGCTCAAGCCTTTGGAGGACATGTCCATCATCATGATGGCGCATGCCCAACCTGACTCGGGCATACTAGTACTCAGGTTATTGGATTACAAGTCAACAGTGATGTTCCTTCAAGTTGACTCATCTGAGTCAGATTGGCCTGCCAGAGAACCTGAAGTTCAAGTTGAACCACCAAGTTCACTGTCATCTGCCATCATGACAAGTCCAAGTCAGAGAAGTGGGAGAAAAGGTGCTTTTGCAATCAACAGTGACTCAGACTGTCAGGCTGACTTGTCACCAGAACTTCATACTATTACTAGTACTACTACTAGTATGACCCATTTCCCTCAGACTCAAGCTGCTCTACCGAGTCTTTCCGGCACTTCCAAGTCATGGTCACACCATGATGATGTGGTGGTGGTGGTTCAGAGATCCAAAGCGCAGTCTAGGTGTTCAGTGGCAAGTCTGAATGTGGTGACTCAGAAGGATCAAGACTTGGAAGTTGTAAGTACTCACCATGAGAAGCTTCTGCAGTCCTGGTTACTTACACTTTGGCTTGACAAGGACCCACCACCAGTCATTGTATCACAAAGTCCCAGTTCTGTACCAGCAGTGAAGCATGTCATGATCTGTAGGGAGAAGATGGGTACTGACTGGCAGTCTGTCTTCAACATTATCAAGTATAGTGAAGAAAAATGAGCAGCCATGGATACCAAGGAAATGGGAACAAGAACAGGTGATAGTATGATGCAGTCAGTGGTACCTGGGTCATGATGGAGGTAATGATAGAGCAAGGGTGACTGGGCCTATTGCACTGTGGTTGTGAAATATGGAAAGGTTGGACATGGTCATGATAATATTGATGATTCTGAAAGAGCTCGAGACTCGAGAGTCTGTTACAATTGAAAAAGTAGGTTACCTGGTGAAAACTGACATCTTGTAGTAGTAGCCATTGTTTCACCGGCAGCTGCAGCTCTGCCAACTTTACTACATTTTTGAAAAAGGCTACTAGCCTGAGTGTAACTGGCATGACACAGTCAACATTTCGGACATTACCAAGGGGCTTAGGGACTCAGATGTATCTGAAATCATACACCACAGTGGCCACACTCAGCACCAGCAGCAAGCACAAGCAAATTAACATTCATGATAGAACAAATTGCCCAATACTACCATGACAAGTTCACCCAAACTCACAAGGAAATTCAAAGCAGTAAAAGTGACAGAACTCAGACAATGACATGGAGCTTGGATAACTTCTTGAACCATGACCAGCATGACTGCCATCCATCTCTGGCAAGTCAAGTTCAGATCTTTTGTTCCTGGAACATCCCCAGTACTATGTGGCTCATTTGTGAAGTCAAAGATGCTGGCATGTGTGCACCCTGATGCAATGTACTGCCTTTTTTGTTGTCGACCTGCATCTACACTGTCTGCCAAGATGGCCCAGGCATGTATCTTGACCTCAATGTAGTATGTGGCTCTCATCTCCCTCCAAGTCGGTCTGCCACAATACTGACTTATCTTCAACATCTACTCCCTTGTGATATCAGTAGCTATTCAGCGAGGCTCCCATGACCCATACATTATTGGAGGTGCAATCATAGCCTGAGGTCATCTCACATACTAGTCTTGAAATACCATGACTGACAACTTTTACTAAGGATTAGAGCTTTGACTGACTCTGCAATGACTCAGATATTCCTCACTTTCTTGCTCTCCATGATCTGGTCCTCTTCGAGTGTGCAAGAATTGAGGAGCTCCCGCCAGGTCTAGGCTCAGAGGCACATTCTTTGGTCATGGTTATGGCTACTTACAAAAGGACCAGTGCCTTGTACATTCAGTTAAAACCCTTTGGCATCCTGCTGCATGAATTCAAGTAGCAGACACTAGTAACCCATGGCAATCAGTGCATATCAACTTCACTGTGACAGCCTCAACTATGACTCTGATCTGTGGCTGCTTTGGTCCTCCCTAACTCAGAGTTTCAAGAGGTCTGTGACTGTTCGCTGGAAACCTCATCCATACTAGTAGTATTATTCACTAATTGTTTCATCCAGGATACATTTTGAGGAGATGGTCGTACTAGTAGGCTAAACATCTGAGTTCCATCATTTACTATGTTGTGGCTGCTGTCAAAAACTAACTTGTGAACCCTTGTGTTTGCCTACTTCTCTGCTGGCCACCAAAGATGATACTATTACCACCAGCTGCAGGCATTGTGCTACTCCAAGTCATGCTTAATTCAACATACTTAGCAATACAGCATGCAATGATTTCCTTCATGTGTACCGCAACTTGAATATTCTCATTATCATTGACTATCCTGAATTCTTTCTCTGTGACTCTGTGGCTTAATCCATCATGATGGTCTGGAGGAGGAAACACATGGAGAATGTGACACAAAATCATTCAGTATGTGAGCATGCTTAGAAATCACAGAATGTTACTAATGTCCAAAACAGGGCATCCTTCAAGCGATGTATATTACACTATCATCTAGCAATCTCCTAAACAGGCACTCATTTACAGGCCCTGAGTGACTTATAAGATGCAAGCTGGATAACCTTCAGACCCTTCATCTCGTACTTCCCCTCTAAGTCATTCCTCTAACCACTTCCCCCTCTCATCTTTCCCTCCCACCATGTCCAATGCCGAGGGCAGTGTGTTACCTATAAACAAATTGGTTTAGGGCTCAGGCAATGTGTCATACATTGAGCACCAGCATGCTGAGGGTACTAGGAGCGGTGAGAATCAAGCAGAAGTATCTGCAGCTCGACAGAGACATAAAATTGCGCAGTTGGAGGAGAAACTAGTGACTCTCAAATCTGGGCATGCCGTCAAAGAAAGGTATGGCCGCTGTCATAGGTGTTGAGTTTGGTTTCTCATTATCATGGTAATCTAGGCAGATGAACTATTATGTGGCTCAAGGAAGAGCGATCAGGTGTGTTGTCACTTTGTTTGATAGCCTTGAGGATCTAGTTGCCAAAAATGACTGGAGATATGAATTTAAAGAGGATGCAGAAACTACTGCTGAGTACCAAGATTCTTCCTGGGTTTGTAAACACTACTCATGGTATGATTGCACAGCCATGATCGGTTGCAGATAGGTTACATGACATTCAAAAAAACTATGTGGTGGTTTCATCAGAAGGCTATGGAGGCAGATTACAAAGAATATGCAGATATGTTAAAAATGTGTCATATCTCATAATATCCATGCTTCTCTTCTGGACTTTGGACCCTTAGATCCGATCCAGTCTGATGCATAGATCCACTTCCATTCCAATATAGATAAGCTTCCTATTTCATTTCCTGTTCATATAACATTAAACACAGCCTATTCGGTATTTCCTTCTTTCTGTTGTTTCAGCAATATCTATTACTGGTGTGATTACTGATCCATTTACCTATGTTCATTTCCAACTCACGATTGTTAATCTTTGCATATGCTTTCTACATAGCCTTGGATTCTGCTTACTGATCTTTTCATTATGTCTACTAGTATATAAATTCGTGTATATGTCCTGTAGTACCTCAGTTCAAATATCATCTTAGTTTGTCCTCTTTCTGTCCTCCAGACTTGAGTCCTCCTTACTCTTGTCACTCTCCAAGACTTCAGATAGATTCTGATAGTCTATGTTATGACAGTACATTGTCATGTGTGAACTCAGGTGATCTTATGACAGTAGTTGCAAAAGAGCAATGTCTGGCATGTCGAGCTGTGTGAGGTTGCCTCCACAGAAGAGCAGAGGTTGCTATGTCAAATGGTGGTTGACAATGATAGCAGGTTACAGGCAGAAGGGGTCTCAAGTCCTCCTGAAGGTACAGATCAAAGATCAAGATAAACCAAGTGTTAATTGGAATAGCTAGTTCTAGGGTCTGGTCTGAGTAAGACTAAAGTAAGGAACATCTACTTAGTCTTCTGACTTATATAAGTCTACTCTATTGTATCTAGGCTCAGCTTGAAGCTGGGTTCGAATCCGCCTATCTATTGAGTCAGAGATAACCTACACAAGGTTGGTGCAGCACAGTCCTTCTATCAGCACATGAGGCAACACGAGGCTTGCCTTCTATCTTGATAACCATTAATAGACCTTCTAGGTCTATGTTGTCATATGGTATCATCATTTGTCATCATTCATTGATGTTTGCTGATGTTCTTCATCATCTGTCAGCATTCCAGAATGCTTACCTAAGCCCAGGATCTTCCAGCTTATCATCTATCTTACATCTTTTGTCATAAGGCCTAGAGGCCTGTCTTCATTGTCATGGACCAATGGTCTGGGTATCGTGTCGTCAAGGCATGGCGGCCTAATTCTTCATCATCAACGGCCCTTCAGTCCATTGTTCTGTTCATTCCCTAGCTTGCTAAGCTAGGTGCGGTTCCTGTGTTCTATTGTTGCTGTGCAAGGTGGCAGAGGGCAGGTCAGTAGCTGGGGGCTCACACCAGGGTTACTGTAACAGTCTATATCCTTGGCTCTACCTTTGGGTAGTCTATACTCTGTTAGTTTCTAGTTCAGATACATCCAGATTAGCCTTATATGTGTTTCTGATATCTGGAAGACATCCAGATATACTACAAGACTCATCCAGACCTTCAGATGTGTTATCGTTAGTACTTTGAAATAAGGGACAGTACTTGGGAAAGGGGCACAGCGTACGAGCTGAGGCCGAAGTCCTTTGGATCTGACCCTATGAGAGTATGACCTTAACAAAATGGTCGATCTTCATGCTATCAATGATTGCCTGGCTTTCGCTGAATTTTGTTTCCAGGGTCACCCCTCAGTCAATTGCATACATAGTGTGCCAAGTAAGTCAGCATTAGTGAAATCATTGATGGGATCTGATGATTAAACTGATAGGTCTGATTTGCGCTCTCTTCTGTCACCTTGTGGTGCTCTATTGATGGGGATTTCGACTATGTGCACTTCTGGCAGATTATTGTGGACTTTTTCAAAAAGCCCCCTGGTCACAATGCTCGGCTCAGGGCAGACAAGCTTCTGGAGTGGTGGACCAGGTGCATTATTGACTGTCCCAGCAAGCCCCAACTGAATTTGCCATCTAGAAAAAATTTTGGAAAGAATTGTCATAATGACCTCAGCCAAACAGTGATGGAAAATATGTCTGACAATGCTCTCACAAGGCAAAGGGCAGCACACACTGATGCTGTTTTCAATTCACCATAGGACTCGGACGTATCTTACTGTTGTTTATAGCAAACCACCCATAGCATACTTAGCATTCATAATCTTTGCACTAATGTCATATATGGTTCAAAATTTGCTTCATGTGATGAGGATACATATGGATGGATATTTTTGCAGTAATAAGCTGTATTTCAATGACCAATCTCCAGAACATACAATTACAACCTCCTGAGACAGGCCATCACCAATATATAACAGTGCCAAACAATAAGTTCCTCATCAGCCTGAGATGCATGAGCAATATGCCAATATCTTGAATACACACCTACAAAATCACTCTTTGGGGCGCGCACAGAATTGTGATGATGCTGCAACACAACACACATTATCTGCTGGTCATTAGATACTTGCAGTTTCAAGGTACAAGTTATGGATCACTCTCCTTATGTTTCATACCCTAAATTGATCAAATAGAAAATGAACTTTGCCACATCCAATAATATTCCCACACCTCATCTGGACCTTCAGATGTCCTATCCATGTCTCCAGTCCATCTGGATCCCTGCACCTCTGCACATCCACATCTGCATGTCCACATCCAGATCCTTTTCACCTTTGCAGCTAGCCGGCATCATTCATCCTTTGACCTATCACCCTAATACTATATCTCACATATCCACACATCTCATCCAGACCACATCCAATCCAGTCCAGTCCAATCCCATCCAATGTATAGATACATTTCCTGTGCATATAAAATTTACACAGCCTATCCAGTATTTTCTTCTTTCCATTGTTTTGGCTATATCTATTACCAGTATGCTTACTGATCCATTAACCTATGTTCATTTCTGACTCGCATTTGTTAACCTTTGCATATGCTTCATACATAGCCTTGGACTCTGCTTATTGATCCTTC
>MU172291.1:376881-542780 GCA_016695485.1 Suillus hirtellus
AGGGGAAAACAGGAAAATAAATACATTCAATGATTCTGTTACATATTTTGCAATTTTATGTTGTGTAGTAGAATGTATTTTTACTGTTGTCAAAATCCTGCTCACAGAATGTAGAGCTGACTGATCTTATGTACTATGTACTTTTACATGGTGGGGTAGATTTTACTTTTAGTTTTTTGTTGAAATGCTTATAAATGTATTTTTAAAATAATTCCAAATGTACAATCTATTAGGATGCAGCCTGAGGCCAGGAAGCCAAAGGAGGGCGCAGCCCTCCTTGGCTTCCTGTGACAAAGGAACAATGCTCATCAGGAGCCTTCAGAAGTATTAGGATGAAGCTGAGGCCAGGGAGCTTAAAAAGAGCGCGAAGCGCTCTTTTTTTGTGACCTGTGCTGAAGGCAGAACAGGTGTGTGCTAGTTGAAATATTAAGTAGGACCTGTGTTGCTCATCACTTGCTTTGGTGAGCACATTGTTGTTCTCTGGATGTGCTGGCACTCAGGAATACCCTAGACATCGACAAGTTACTGTTGAACATCCCTGCATTTCAAACAACTGATATCAAAGTGCAGCAGAGTAATGATTTCTGTCACTCGCTCCACCTTGATACAAATTAATTGCCACCCACTTGTTGAACATAACTCAGCTGGTGCCCAAAGGTATATAATCTTCACACGCATTCCAAATTGACATATAGCTTACAAACATTAGACATATCAACAAACAAGTGTTCAAAGCCGAAACAAAATATCATTTTTGTGTCGCACACTCGGATGAATATATCCTCATCAATGGAATATATGGGCTTTCACTCCTACATTGAAAATTGTCTTGAAAGTGACGAAGGATTGCATTATCAAGGAGATCTATCAGGTGTTAACGGAGGGCTCACATGTATGTCTCCTGCCAAGAGTAACACATCCTTGTGCTCTTGAGAGATGTGCAATTTAAGTCTTAGCTTGGATACTGTGAACCTTACTAGCAATATGGCAGTCTTAATTTGTGTAGGTTGATCATCAGCTTTGGTTCCCGCTTCCCTTCAATTTTTAATTTCGACAATGCTGGGACCTTTGGCTGATCATAATTTTTTTTAAGAAAATCATGGAAGCATCTTGCCTTTATAAGGCCAAACATAACAATGTGATTGACGATAGCAGAATTATGCTAGTTCTTGTGATTATGTACTAAGGTAGACTTTGCGCGAAACCAGCAAACCTCACATACTGTGACCAAGGTGTGACATGTATGTTGGCCGGACAGGTAATCCTTTCGAGACCAAGAAATTCCCATTATGGACAGCATGCTGCATAGATAGACTGCGCAGTGCGAAGAGTAAGTAAGTAAGTAGTAGTGTAGTTCAGTGATAACGTAGATGATATGTATGTGATATGTATGTGTTGTATACTATATGCAAATGCTAAATGAATTTTACCTAGATTATATGTGCTGCATCGAGCTCGGTGAGGATTGAATCAGGAAGAACACGATGTCCACAATATTTCTTTGCTGCCCAAGCAGCTTGGCTCCCATTTAGGCCTTTGTGATAAGCATCCATAAAGTGCCATGATCTGATTGCAAATCTGCGCAGTGAGTCTGTCAGAAAATGATTCATTTTCAAAATCATGTGAAACCATGATTAGCTTACCTCCGCATGCTGGCAATAGGGACAGAATCCAGCGCATTAACCACATTAATCTCTAGGTCACTATCCTTCGTTGACATGGGGTAGGTGCGATAAATCTGCTTCGCAAAACCCCAGCACTGCTCGATAAAGTTCAACTCGCAATGGAACTTTGGAAGAAAAATGACATGAAAACCCCTAGCCTTGCAAGTAGTCTCCAAGAATGACTTGACATTTGTGAAATCAGGCTGACAATAGAGAATACGATGGCAGCAGCAATCTGTTGCTCCAGCTACACATTCAAAGTTTTTACACTGGGCCTTCAACTTCGTCACATCAAAACCACGTTCCGTCAAAATGGTTGCCATGCCTTTGAACAGGCCTGACTTCTCATGCCCCTCCGGCCAATAAAATTCTGTCTGCTTGTGCTGAAACTTTCCTCTTCTTTGCATACTGCCCAAGGTTTTCAAGGGCCGAGCGCACCTTTGATGAGCGCTTGGGCATTTTGGTGGTGAAGAGGGTGGAAGTGACACTCCGGACGTTGCTAACGGCATGCGCGGCGGCAGGTCATTCAAATTTGGACTTAGTGGAACTCTGATTACCTTTGTAGACACATCTTCTCTCTCAACACGGCATTAACAAACAATCGGGAACGGATGATTTGTAGTTAGAGTTATCCTCTACAATGTATCCGTCTCTGATTTTCTTAAACTAGTCCTGTTTCCCTTCGTACACAGGATCAGTGGTTTTGTCACGTTTTATCACGCTTTATCACGTGAGGTTTGCTGGTTTTGCGCAAAGTCTACCTTATATATATTGTAATGTATGGCCATCTACTTTCCTCACAGGTTCACTGATGCACAGCTTCCTGAACATTCGTCAATCATCCATCATCCTTCACCGAACAAGCATGCAGTTGGTTGCATTCTTGCTTTTAAGTTGACATTCTTTTCTCATTCCTCTGTCCAGGCAAGATCATCCTCCCCCCATAGCTCTATCAGCTCAATTGGGCAAGTCGTATACAATCATTCGGTTCTTCTTAGCATGCCGTTTTCAGTGGTTTTAACATCGTTTGCATTACCACACGAAATACACTCGATCCTACATCTTGCCGCGGTGTGTTAATCAAGCAGTACGATACAGGTCCAATCACTCTGAGACTCGCGTGCCCCCTTCCACATCAGCTGGCCACTTTTGCTGAAGACTGGTCATGACATTGTCTAATTTAGGTTCTTCCGCTAATCCTGGTCGATGATCTCCATTCCCAGCGCTTACTGCAATCATACCAGCGTCTATCGTACTCCAGCCCTCGACAACATGGAAATACACGTGCAGCATGGCCTGAGCCCTCAACCTCTTCTCTCAGCCGAATACCATCCACAGTCTGACTCATCCCACTCACCCTCCGCCTTCTCCTACTGCTCATTCCGAACCTATCCCAAATTCAGATGCTGCATGTCTTTCGTCGTTTGCTTCGTCCCACAATCACACGTAGTGGCCTAGAACAGCGATATATCAGACTTGAAGGCGAGTTTCTCCATATTGTCTCCGCATCTGCCTCATCATCCTCGCATTCTGTCTACAGTCATCAACGGAAAGAATATTCGAGTTCCTTCCGGGCGCATTCCCGCTGGCATCTACATATGCATCAATGTCGACTCCTGGAGACGCTGGAAATTAGCCATCAGTGTCTTATCGTCTGATAAATCTGTAGTGTGGGGGAATTCTGTCACTCTGTAAAGTCCATGCAGACTTTTGGACGCTATGCGAGGACTGATATTTGGGTTATAGATCATCACATGCATCACCTGCGTTGTCAGTGGAGATCAGAGCGTCTTATGAGCTTGGTCGAATGCTAGGCGGTGGTGAGGTCGTTGGAAGATTGCAAATGTCATGGGATGAGCTACTCAATCATGGACATGAGTCATTCGGTGAGTGATTCACTTCTCAATCATGCACATACAATAACGTCTCGTAGATATATCCTTCCCACCCGTCCTCGGTGTCCACCCTTCCCTCAAGCTGAAGGCCGCCATTGTACATACTTGCGACAATCAAGACGACGCACTGTTTGATGTGAGTGACGCGTATCTGTCCTTTAGCTTCTGCTGACAGAACGCAAAATATTTGCTCTTTAGCTTCTGCTGACAGAACGCAAACTGCAACTGCAGTCCTTTGTAGACTGCAAGATTGCTCAAGATACAGATGCGGGCCACGCACAATTTGCCGCATACGTGACGAGCAAGAAAGTCTCTCACCTGAACAACGCTGTAGAACATTTTCAGTTGGTTCTGGACCAATGTCCGGTCAGCCATCCAGACCATGCAACGGCTCTCACCAACATCGCGTGGGCCCGCCTCTTAGGCTACGTCCGAAATGATGTTCAAGACATCGATGCCACCACTTCCCTCTTCCGCGACGCCCTTGCATTGCGTCCGCAGCCCCATCCCGATCATCCCCTATCTCTATATAATCTTACTGAAGCGCTGACTTGGCGCCACAACAAGAAAAGGACTGCTGGCGACATCCGCGAAGCCGCCCAACTCTATCATGAACTACTGCCTCTCTGTCCAGAGGGCACGTACCTTCGTAGCATCGCGGCAGGGAAGAATGGTGTCGATTATGTGATTAGCGGATGTAACAATCTTCCAATAGATGCATCTGATGAGGGCATCCACCTTCGACGAGTCGTCCTCGAGCTCTGTCCTCTGGGCCATCAACTACGTCCCAGAGCCCTCGCCATGCTTGCACAAGCAGTTGAAGTACGTTTTGGTCAGCACGGCAGCATCGATGATCTTGACACGAGCATACAACTTCGTCGTGAAGCCGTGTCTCTGTGCCCCGAAGGACATGCTGAACGTGATACCTACCTGAACAACTTGGCCTCTTCACTCACGTCGCGCTCCCATCATCAAGGCAAACCTAATGACCTTGATGAGGCCATCGCTTTGCACGAGGCGCTGCGCCCGAGCCCTGCTGGGCACAAATATCGTGATTACTCATTGAACACCCTAGGGCTCGCTCTCATCGCCCGTTTCAACAAACGCGGTGACATTGATGACATCACCCGAGCTATCAGCCTCTATCGCGAAGCACTGACGTTGCACCCACCTGGGCATCCACATCGTGACACGACGCTTAACAACCTTGCCCTTGCACTCCAAACCAGATATGACAAATCGCATGTTGGCGAAGATCTTAACGAGGCCATTGATTTGTATCGCGAATCCCTTCGGTCAGCGCGGCTTGATGATCCAGAGCGCCATAAAACTCTTCACAATTTGAGTTCGGTGCTCTGCTCTCGTTTGAGGCAAACTCAACAGAATGAAGATGTTAAAGAGGCCATTGCTCTTTGCCAACAATCATTGGCGACTCTGTCTTCATTACACCCGGACAGGTATTTCAGCTACATGCAGCTGAAGGAGGCTTATTTGTCCCGTCACGAGATTCTACATGACCCTGCTGATCTGTTACTCGCTATAGAAAACTTCAGACTAGCATCAGGACATCCTACTCAAGGCTTTCCAAGACGCATTAGAGGCGCCTTGGGCTGGGTTGCTAAAGCTGAGAGTCATCAACACGGCTCTGCCCTCGAAGCATACCAAGTATGCCTTGAGCTTTTCGACAGCCACGTGATGACGCGATCGTCAATCATCTCACGGCGTGAGGCTGCAACCGCCTTTCGTGATGCGCGATCACTTCCTGTAGATGCAGCCTCATGTGCCATACGTCGTGACAATCTACGACAAGCAGTTGAACTTGTTGAGCAGGGCCGTGGCCAGCAATGGTCGCTAGCGTCTCGACTCAGGACTCCAGTTGAAGATCTCGAGTCAGCAAATCCCACACTGGCGCACAATTATATGGAGCTGAGCAACCTTGTTTCCAATGTCGCACAGGGTTCTGCAACCGTCAGTGACAGAGGTGCTGCTGATCAGGCAGCAACAGAGTATAGGAGACTTACAAGGCAATGGGAAGCTGCGGTAGCCGAGATACGCAATCTTCCGGCGTTCTCGCGGTTCCTGCTTACACCTTCATTTGAAGACTTGCAAGGGGCAGCGCGTCAAGGCCCGGTCATCATCCTCATTGCGAGTCAATACTCTTGCAGCGCCATCATCGTCCCGACGTCAGGAGACCCCCATCATGTTCCTTTGCCGTCCATTACTCTCGCAGATCTCAAGATTCTCAAGGATCGCTTCACCAGGGCAATACGAGATTCATCTCGGATGAACCCAGGGGAGTCGAGGACGGATCTTATAGTGCTCTCGCGCATAATATGGGACCAGATCATGCTGCCCATTGTCGATGTACTCGAGCACGTCCTCAAACTAACACGCCGCTCTCGAATCTGGCTGTGTCCCACTGCAGCTTTCACGTCCATTCCTCTCCATGCAGCTCACCCGTTTCAAACAAAGCCGGATCGTTCTGGGAAAGAGCCATGCCTGGAGGATCTCTACATCTGCTCTTACACGCCGACACTTTCTGCTCTGATCAGATCTAGACAGTTGATGAAGAAGCGCGTGCCTCCGTCCTTTGTGGCCATCGGACAGGGTCAACCGGGTGCAGGGAAAGGCAAGGCGCTCTTGGCCGTCGACAGCGAGCTCGAGCTTGTCCATAAGCTCGTCCCTGCGACAGCCAACCGCACCATTATTTCTGGCGACAAAGCCACACGAGCAGGTGCACTCTCAGCCTTGCAGCAGAACACCTGGGTGCACCTCGCTTGTCATGGCAAGCAGGACCCTAGACAGCCTTACGATTCGCATTTCGTCATGAGAGACGAACATTTGACGCTGCTCGATATCATGGAGAAACATATTCCGCGGGCCGAGTTCGCCTTCTTATCGGCTTGTCATACTGCTGTAGGTGATGAGGAGACGCCCGATGAAGTGATCCACCTCGCAGCTGGTATTCAGTTTTCAGGGTTCAAGAGCGTCGTTGGCACGCTGTGGGAGGTCGACGATGCTGTCGCAAAACACGTCGTCGAAGCTTTCTACGGGTATATGTTTGGAGATTTGGAGAAAGGTGGTGTCATGGACTGCACGAGGGCAGCCTGGGCACTGAACTGTGCTACGCACGCGGTGAAGACGAAAGTTCCGCTCGAGCAGAGGATGGTTTTTGTTCATATTGGTGTGTAGTTGTACATCGCATTGCTGTCGTCTGGTATATATTCACATGTTGATCTGCGATCTTCTTTCATTCTGTCATACAAATGACCCTAATGTATATTTCTTACACTCTAGCTATAGTCCATTTCGTATATATTGTCGTGTTTTTGTCGACTAGAATGTTTCACCAAAGTTCTTGTGTACTCGACTCGTCTTTTGCTCGAGTACTTAGATGGTAGGAGCCGACTCGCGTCTTCGTTCAACACATACCCTGTATTTGGTTGCTCTTTAAGTATTTATGCATGGTCCTATGTCAGTTGCTTCGAACAAAATGATATTTTTCATTATCAGTCATGCCCTTCATCCATCCTGTTATTTCCGTACCCATCGACGATCTCCCACAACGCACTAGCAAGCTCTTTCACGTCATCATTTTCGAGGCCCACGCTCGTAAGCACACCATCACTCCTTCTCACCCTTGCAGTCTGTTCCACAAACATAGCATACCCCATAAGCGGAATCGATGTAGAAGGTGCTGTGACAAGCGATGAAGCCATCCTAATCGATGTTGGTCTAGTGTGCCGGAATATGGACGGAAATGATGTCGGCACGGGATAAGCAGGTGCATGGATGCTGACCACATGACATGAATGAGTTCGGATGCATGTCTTACGATTGAGCCATACCTGGAATCCAGAGGTTCCTGTAGCGATGACAAGCCGCACCATGCATCGAATGCTGCCAGGTCTTGATCCTGCAACCCTCGAGTTACGTTTCGTCTCGCAAAAACTGCGCGCTCGTCCTATAATCAATTATTACTTCATCATGGTTCGTGCGATCAAGGCGTCAACATGATCCTTACCTTATTTGACAAACCAGTCGAGAAATTGCAGTACATATCAGCGAATGTTCCCTCTGTCGCAGAAAAAGGTAGGGGGACTATGCCACCCAGTTGTCCCAGTCGAGAACATTTTCGCCAATTCAAATGGTCAGCGATCATTGCGATGTCCTCCCGACTGCCTTTAAGTCTGTGTGGAATCAGTTGATGATATGTTCATTGCCTGTCAATTAAAATAGCATGCCTCAGTGGCAACGTAGCAGTCTCCACCAACGACGAGATGACTCCAGACGTATGATACAAGCTGTTTTTCTGCAACGTGCAGTCAGGAAAGTATATGTAGAGTTTTGCAGTAGACAAACATTATAGGAAAGTCCCTGCGATAGGTTACTTTCCAACGCAGACCATCGGGACGGATTTAGTATTGGGAAAGAGATATTCGAAAGCTGATGCAAGCTTTGCAAGCATAATGCGTCGTTTATAATTCTCTTGGTGTCGAGAAACTGCTTTCAAATGTTTGTGTGGCATCTATGTGGAGGCGCATACACTCACATTGTCAATGCCAGCATGATTTGGGTCTGCGCCCGAAAGGAAACTAAAGTTTAGCGTAGAAGCCTTGAGAAACTCGTCGCGGAAGGAGGTCAGGAAAGCATGCGAAAAGCCCCCGAAAGAGGGTGTATCATGCATCATTTGCAAGCCCTGCAGTGGGGGGTTGATTTAGCGGAGGGCTGGAATTGGCATGAAAAAGAGCCTACCTGGAAGTTATCACAGTTCTCGACGAGCAGACGAAACGCCCCTTCCATAAGTTCTGTATCCTGGAGAAGTGTTACAAATACCACAAAACGGGGAGAAAAAGAATGTACCTCGTTATATCGCTGGAAGAGATCTTGACCGACACTCCACCCAGCCTCGATATTTTCCAGTGCGTCAGGGACGGCCTGTATGGATTTTCGATCAAAGAATACGCGACTATAATCTGACCAGTATCTGATATTTGAATCTGTGCGTTCCAAATCGCCTTCTTCTAGTTCGCCTTCAAGACGAGCGTGATATTCGCTTTGAGGGATCGGATCTTGTGTCTCGCAAACGACCCTTCCTTGCCTGCAAAGTATCAGTTCGTATGACAAACATCTGTTACAATCAACACTCACCAGGTCGTATCAAGTGAAGCATCGGTAGCTGTATCAGCTTGGCTTGTTTTTGCGAGTGTCCCGAAGTTTGCTGCTCAGATGCAGCTCAGACGATAGGATATCAATGCGCCAACGAAGGCATACACTTCTGGTCGAATGTCAACAGGCGTGGACAAAGAGTTGGTTGATTCTTGAGAGATGCAACGGTAGCTCACATTAAGTAGAGGACCTCGCTTGGAAATGGTACACGTACCTGAGGACTTCGTCCCTCTTCGAACGAAAGGTCGTGGTTTACGATAGGTTCATCGTCATCTTCGTAGGTGAAATAACTCTCCTGCGTATTCCAAAAATGTGTTCCTACGTAGTTTGCAAATGAGCCTGCTTGGATGTAGATGATTTCTCTCATAGCGTGAAGGTATTTTGAAACACACTCGATCGGAAATCTATGCCATCATGAAATGTTCCCACGCTAGTGGGGTAGATACTTACTGCGCAGAACAAGCGCAGAATACTTACAACGAGGGCCTGCAAGGCCCAGGTCATGTTGATCCAAGCTAGGCGGCCGAGTCAGTCGCAATAATGTCCGCCCATAACCTGCTTTTGCGCTCTTCAGACGAACAATGTTATTTGTAAACAAGTCGAGTACACCAGAATTTTATTGAACATCCTAGTCGACGGAGAGACGACGAGGTATACGAAAATAAGGTAGTTAGAGCGCAAGAATATGATATTACATAGAGTCACTTTCACAACAGATCGCAGATACACAGCTTGTAAATGTGTACCAGAAGACATCAATACGAGGGAGTGAAACTACACACCAATATGAACGAAAACCATCCTCTGCTCCAGCGGCACTGTCGTCTTCACAGCGTGCGTAGCACGATTCAGTGCCCAAGCCGCCTTCGTACAATCCATCACACCTCCATCCTTCAAATCTGGGAACATGTTCTCATAGAAAGCTTTGACGACATGTTGTGCGACAGAGTCGTCGACCTGCCACAGCGTCCCAATGACGCTCTTAAACCCCGAAAACTGGAGACCAGCTGCGAGGTGGATCACTTCGTCGGGAGTCTCCTCATCCCCAACGGCGGTGTGACACGCTGATAAGAACGCGAACTCGGCTTGCGGAATATCTCTCTCCATGATATCGAGCAGCGTCAGATCTTCGTCTTTCATGATGAAATGTGAATTGTAAGGTTGCTTTGGGTCCTGCTTGCCATGACAAGCTAGGTGTACCCAGGTGTTCTCCTGCAAAGCTTTGAGCGCACCTGCTCGTGTGGCTGCGTCACCAGAAATAGTAGTGTGTTTGGCTGTCGCAGGGACGAGCTTATGGACGAGCTCGAGCTCGCTGTCGACCGCCAAGAGTGCTTTGCCTTTCCCTACACCCGGTTGACCCTGTCCGATTGTCACGAAGGATGGAGTGACGCGCTTCTTCATTGTCTGTCTGGATCTGACCAGAGCCGAAAGTGTGGGCGTATAAGAGCAGATATAGAGATCCTCCAGGCATGGCTCCCTCGAGCCATCTGAGTTGGTTCGAAACGGGTGAGCTGCGTGGAGGGGAATAGATGTGAAGGCTGCAGT
The DNA here is from genome assembly GCA_016695485.1 of Suillus hirtellus. NCBI lineage: Eukaryota > Fungi > Basidiomycota > Agaricomycetes > Boletales > Suillaceae > Suillus > Suillus hirtellus. Next base: position 387,155 of record MU172291.1, read on the forward strand.
TGGACACAGCCAGATACGACAGTATTTTAGTTTCAGACTATGCTGGAGGATGTTGACGATGGGTAGCATGATCTCGTCCCATACTGTCCGCAAGAGAACTATTAGGTCGTTTCGCGGCACTTTGGGGCCAAGGGTAGATGCGTGTCGTATTGCCCTAGCGAAACGATCCTTGAGATTTGTCAGATCTGCGAGAGTGACAGACGGCAAGGGAACATGATGGGGGTCTCCTGACGTCGGAACGATGATGGCGCTGCATGAGTATTGACTTGCAATGAGGATGATGACCGGTCCCTGGCGGGCTGCCGCTTGCAGGTCTGCATACAAAGGCGGGAGCAGGAACCGCGAGAACTCCCGAAGATCACGTATCTTAGCTATGACAGCTTCCCATTGCCTCGTAATTCTCCTATACTCTGTTGCTGCCTGATCGGCAGCAGCGCTGTCAGTGATGGTTGCAGAACTCTGGGCCGCACTGGAAATGAGCTGGCTCAGCTCCAAATAATTTTGGGCCAGTGTCGGATTTGCTGACTCAAGGTCTTCAACTGGAGTCCTGAGCCGGGAGGCCAGCGACCATTGCTGGCTACGGCCCTGCTCCACAAGTTCAACTGCACGTGGTAGATTGTCACAGCGGATGGCACATGATGCTGCATCTGCTGGGAGTGTTCTGGCGCGATGGAATGCAGAAGCAGCTTCGCGCCGTGATGTTGCCGAAGACCGTGTTGCCAAATGAGCATCCAGAAGCTCAAAAAATGTCGAGTAGGCTTCCAGCGCGGATCCATGACCATGCTGCTCCGCGGTAACGGTCCAATAAAATGTGCAAAGGATGCGTTCTGGGAACCCTAGAGTAGAATGTCTTGATGCGAGTCTGAAGTTTTCCACTGCAAGAGACAAATCAGCAGGGTCGTGTAGAATCCGATAACGAGACAAATAAGCCTCCTGCAGGCACATGTAGCTGAAGTACCTGTCAGGGTGCAGTGAAGACAGAGCTGCCAATGATTCTTGGCAAAGAGCAATGGCCTCCTCCACATCTTCATTCTCCCGAGTTAGCATGAAACGGAGGCAGAGTGCCGAGCTCGAATTGAAAAGAGTTATATGGCGATCTGGATGGTCAAGCCCCTTTAACAGAAGGGATTCACGATACCAATCAATGGCCTCGTTAAGATCCTCTCTGACTTGCGAGTTGTGATATCTGGTTTGGAGCGCGAGGGCAAGGTTGTTAAGCGTGGTGTCACGACGTGGATGCCCAGGTGGGCACAACGTCAGGGCCTCGCGATAGAGGCTGATAGCTCGGGTTATATCTTCGATGTCGCTGCGTTTCCCAAAACGTTTGACGAGGGCGGTCCCTAGGTTGTTCAATAAGCAATGACGAGATTCATGCCCAACAGGGGACAGATGCAGCCCTTCTTCATACAATGATATGGCTTCATCAAGGTCATTAGGTTTGCCTTGGTGACTGAAGCGGGATACGAGTAACATGGCCAAGTTGTTCAGGTGAGTATCACGGTCAGCATGCCCCTCAGGAGCAAGAGCCACAGCTTTACGATTAAGCTGAATGCTCATGTCAAGATCATCGATGCTGCCTTGCTGATCAAAGCGTGCTTGGAGTGCTCCTGCAAGCTCGTTGAGGGTTCTGGGACAAAGTCGATGGTCCAGAGGACAGAGCTCGAGGACGACTCTTCGAAGGTGGATGCCTTCATCGGATCCGTCTGTTGGGAGTTCGTTGCATCTGCTGATCACATAATCAACACCATTTTTCCCTGTTGCGATGCCACGAAGGTAGGTGCCCTCTGGACAGAGAGGCAGTAGCTCATGATAGAGTTGGGCGGCTTCGCAGATGTCGACATCAGTACTTTTCCTGGAGTGGCGCCAAGTCAGCGCTTCGGTGAGATTATATAGGGATAAGGGATGATCGGGATGGTGCTGCGGACACAATGCAAGCACGTCGCGGAAGAGGGAAGTGGTAGTATCAATGTCTTCAACATCATTTCGGATATAGCCCTTAAGGCGAACCCACGCGAGGTTCGTGAGAGCTGTTGCGCGGTCTGGATGCCCGACCGGACAGTGGTTCAAAACCAACTGAAAATGCTCCATAGCATCATTCAAGTGAGAGACATTCTCGCTTTTCACGTATGACGCAAACTGTGCGTGGCCAGCATCTGCGTCTCGAGCAATCTCGCAGTCTACGAGGGACTATAGTTGGCGTTCCGTCAACAAAGCTAAAAGAACAGAGTCTGGGGTCGCTCACATCAAACGGTGCGCCATTTTGATCGTCCCAAACATGTACAACAGCAACCTTCAGTGTGATGGAAGGTTGAACGTCGCGCACGGCTGGGAAGGATATATCTACGAGATCTTAGCATATGTGCATGAATGAATTAATGGGAACCGAATCACTCACCAAATGGGTGATCTCCATGATCGAGTAGCTCATCCCACGACATTTGAATTTCCCCGATGACCTCTCCACCGCCTAGCATTCGACGCAGCTCATAGGACGCCCTGATCTCTATTGACAATGCATGCGAGGTATTTGATGGTCTATCAGCCAATAATCAGTTCTCGCATCCCGTCAGAAGATCTCCATGGACTTTACAGGATTACAGTGTTCCCCCACGCTACCAATTCATCAGATGATAAGACACTGATGGCCGATTTCCAGCGTCTCCTCGGATCGACATTGATGGACACGTAAATTCCAGCGGGAATGCGCTCGGACGGGACTCGAAGATTCTTTCCGCTGATGACTGTAGATAGACTGTGAGGATCACGAAACAGATACGAAGACAATATGGAGAGACTCGCCTTCAAGTCTGATATATCGGCTTTCTGAGCTACCAGGCATGATGTTGCGATGGAGCAAGATGATGAGGATCGATGATGGGTAGAGTGGTGGACGGGATGAATGGGAAGGGAAGATGGGGGCGATGATATGGTGACTGCGGATAGAGTTCGACTCAGCGGGAGATTGACGCCCAGGCTTCAGATCACGCTGCACGTGTATTTCTATATTTTCGGTGGATGTTCGGCACGATAGACGCTGGTATGATCGCAAAAGCGCTGGGAATGGAGATCACCGACCAGGATTAGCAGAGGAATCCGTGCTAAAGTAGAGAATGGCATGAACAGTTTGTGGTGAAAGTGGTCTGCCAACGTTGAAAGGAACGTGCGAGTCTCAGAGTGATTGCCGCTGCTCCTGGACTTGTATCGTACTACTCAGTCAGCACGCAAAGGCAAAATGTAGAATTGAGTATATTTTGTGAGGTAACGACAAAGGCAAAAAAAATGTCTACAGCTGAAAACGGCGCGCAAAGAAAAGTACATACGGGTGGTCAAATTGAGCTGACAGAGCCATGAGGGAAGGATGATCTTGCCTGCAGCGACTTGCGAGGAATAAGAACGAATAAGGCGAGAATGCAACAAACCGTATTCTTGTTCGGTGAAGGATGATTGACGAACGAAGTATCGAGGAAGCTATGACCACTACCGGATTCACTCACCGCCGCCGAAAGATAATAGACTGAACCCTGCGGAAAAGGAATATCCATGATAGGTGGCACTGCATGGATATGTTGGCAGGTCCATAGTGCAGGGAAGCCTTAAAGGTGACAGGACCATACTTTGGTGGAGCTTCGACGAGAGGAAGGGGTTGTATTTGAGGCCAGGGTGGTGTCAATAAAACAAAGTGCAGAGTGACTGTCGAGTCAATGGTGAAAGAAACAGCGTGGAACCGTAAGATAGACGTGTAGAGGTACAAGGAATTCGAACTTGGGTGTCGAGACCGTGGTCCATCGAAGTGCAGCGTGCCGGTATATCAGACATGCGGCATCCCGTTCTCACGGTGATTCTTGGCGCTTGCATATGATCCTTTTTTTTTTTGAATTTCAGACCCGGGTTCTGTTGATGATGGCAATCATTCCATAGATTCGGAGGGTACCCTACCATTACAGTCTCCAGGTATGTTATCAGTAAGCTGCGGGAAAAAGAGAATCTGTGATGATTGCAGTACCCTACCATCACAGTCTCCAGGTATGTTATCAGTAAGCTGCGGGAAAAAGAGTCTGTGATGATTGCAGGGTATGTAGTCTACTTTGCGTATGTAATTTTCGTGATCACTTTCTGCTTTGCGAGGTGTTCGAAGGAACTCACGCCAATCAATACGGGCATGACAAGGTTTTGCCTGCTGCAAAATATCTTGGCCCTTCGGTGTAATCACCTTAAACTCAGTCGTTTGCTAGTAAAATCTGCTTCGGAAGGCTGCTGGCAAGGCGCGCGGCATCTCCAACCAAAAGGGACACTTTTCAAGTGATATCATGCACGAGTGCACGAACATCCGGATAAGATGTTGAGAGTGCTGAGACGGCTTTGGTGAGATGGCCATAGTGGATGGAGTCTATGACATTGTCAGACTGGCCAGAGATCTCAAGGGAGATGGGTTTGAGATGGAGGTGGACGGTGTTGTACAGCCTCCGAAGAATGCAGTAACAAGTTTTGCAGGATATGTCTACTGGCAACCATGGGGAATTAGATGAGACTATAACAATGAAGCATGGAACTTCCCTAATGTTGACCGTCTGCCCTCTGAACGGTCACACAGCAAACCCAGAGCAGAAAACGAGCCCGCCATCCGGCTCCTTTTATGGTAATGTCAGGATGCGAGGTTCCAGCTGCCGCTGCAGTGCCAGTAACCGCGGGATTTGTAGTGGATGTCGTGGCAGTGGTATTTGGTTGCTGTGATGATGGCACATTGCTTTGGGTTGTTCCGCCGTGATGTTGTTGCGTGGTAGGAGGCTTGGGAGGCTGAGAGGAGCTGGTAGAGGGCTTCTTTCTGGCATGATAGTTCCTCTGTCAAAATGTGTTAGCGATAAAGAACTTATAGAGGAACAAATGTACCGGCTTGCCCGCTGTTAGCGGGACCTCGACTACTGGTGGCAACCGTATAGCCGATCCATCTCGTCTGCGTAGCATACCAGATATGAAATTTTGAGCCAGGCTGAGAAGGTTGTGGGGGGATAAGCGACTGGGCTGCATAGATTGGCGTGGTGCTGCAGTACGGTGACTGCGTGATGTTGACGACTGTCGACTATATTAGCCAATGGGACCGATCGATCATCAACTGAGGTCGCGTACATTAACATGGTCGTCAAAAAACCCTGGTGGTATTCGACGAACACCTTCAACCTTGGGTGCACGTTGTCGTGTAACATTGACCTATGATATAAATACTCAAAACCATGTAGAATTTTAAGAGACTAGAGAAACACAACTCACGTCTACTAATGGCTTGTTGACGGCTTTCTGTGATGAACAAAGATCAATAAGTCTGTTGAAGAAAATATCTCACATAACAAACCGCCTGGAAAGAAAACAGATTCGTTATCAACGTGGTTTGGGATGAAATGCACGCTAGCTTACTGCAGTTAGGAGGCCACCGAGCCCAGCTTGGATGACGATAGCAGAGACATCCCATGCGTATACGCGGCCAGAGTCGCAGCCAGTCACAAATAAGTTACCATCTGCAGCAAATACGGCGCTGGACACCTCGTCTTCATCTTCATGATGCAGGGGTGGCCCTATGCACTGATGGGTTTCGAGGTTCCATAGTTGTATTTTGTGCTTGTCAGCGTACGGTACGCTTGCAAGGATGCGTTCATTCGGAGATAATATAGTATCCATTTTGGAATCGGCAAGCCATTCGCCATTGATTTCAGTCCAAGTTGCGATGTCGAACCTCCTGCTCCCGGTGATAAGCGTGATTCCATCCGAGGTCCATGCCATGTCTCCAACAATACCGAACTCAAGTGTTTTGAGCTGTTCACCTGTGTTGGCATCCCAAACTCTCAGCATGTTTCCTCCAGTGGAAATCATCTTGCCATCAGGTGAGTAGCGAACACCGTACACATACTCCCCAATCTCGATTGGTCCAAGGATGATTTTCCCGCTCTTTACATTCCACACTCTGAACATGCCATCCATATTTCCGCACACCACTCTCCCTCCGTTTGGACTCCAGGAGATACATATCACTGCGTGGGGATGATCAGCAGCTGCGTACTCCGTCCATTTTTTGATGACCCTGCTTCTGCTAATGTCCCACAATCTCACTATGCCATCCTGACACCCGCATGCAATTGTCTTGCCGTCCGGCGACAATGCCATGGAAAGTACTCCTTGATTATTTCCTTCATCCTTCCACTCCCTGACAGGCATGCCACTCTCCAAGTCCCAGACTCGAAGTGAGCTAGATTCCATTGAACAGGTAATGATCTGCCGTGTCATCTTGGGTAGCTCTATGATGCCATTCACAGGTTGAATCTCTCCTTCAAGATGCATCTTTTGGCGAGGCTTCACGGCTGACTTCTTTTGTTTTCCGATGGCTGGTGGAGACATGATGTTGGCTCGGGAAGGCTGGGTGCGGGTCACTTTTAGCTCTTCAAGTTAGTACGAATTACCCTCCCATGAATGCTATCACTTACTCGGAGTACTGCTTTTGCACGCAGAACGCACGTGTGGGGAATTGAAGCTGCAATGAAGTGAACTTTTCCTTGATGCAGAGTTGAGTCAGGAGGGAGGTCGCTATTTAAGTCCTTCACAGGTTTACTTCCAATGCTAAGCACAGGCTGTGCAGATCGAGCGCCCAAGTCTTCTCACGATATGTATAACTTCTTCATCGACAACAAAATGATTGCCAACCTGTGTTTATAACTGGCTCGATATGATTTCCTGGTCTTGATCTCTGTTCCAGAGCTACGTATCGGTTCAGAGTCGAATAGGATGGCCAGATGTCTCGTACTTTCTTCAACCCTTATCCCAACGTCCTACTCTAGTTCTTCATTATGGCTTCCCCAGTAGCGGCATGGAATTCCTGGCGGTCCTACTCCGTGATTTACCCGAATTACCTTGGTTTGTCTATTTGATGAATCCAAGGTCACGCTATGCTATTGTAAAAGAACCGAGTGAACTCTACCATTCTGGCTGGATCGTTGCTTAGGTTCGTACGCGCCGCTGTCTGAACAGCTATAGAAGATCTCATGCAGAACCTGTGCAAGTGCAGGTGACAGGGACTGGCTTGTTTACGTGTTGGTTGATTGTTATCATACTTCAAACATTGACGACTCGGCGGATGATCTAGAACTCGAAGACTTGTCAGCATTGTCTCCTTCGCTGAAAAACTTGCATAGAGAGGTGTGTCTCGGCTTCTCCCAATCTTAGCATGATGTATTCCACTAAGATCACAAAGATGGTGGGGAATCATACTGTCTTGTATGCTTCGAAATCTGTAAGCCTGCACACGGTTCAAGGCCTTGTTGCCTTCATTTATGGCAATGTAGGTCATAATGCCATGTATTGTTTCTGTTCCCACTCAGAGCACTGATGTCTGTCCTAGTTCATATCCCATATTTTCAGATAAACCTACCTGTCACAATCGTCATGCCACCTAGTGTGTAGCAAATCGACCACACGCCGCAGCCGTTACCTGCCTTGTGACAAAAAAGTAGAATATTAGTAGCGCGTATCTTGTACATATTTTTATTGTGAAAATTTGCCCACCCTTTGACGTCTCCCTAACATAATTCACCTCCAACCAATAGTTCTCAGAGTGCTATGTTGAGGTCAGAAATAGTATTACAGTTGATTTGAATCATATTGGTCCGCACAATACTACACGTTGGTGAACTAGTGAAGACATACTATACAACAGCCGCAAGAGAGTAATAGAGCACTAAGAGTTGCAAGACATTGCTTCCCAATTTTAACCACCGGCAGGCTGAGTGGGCACGCAGCAAACCCAGAGCAAGAGACGAGCCCGCCATCCAGCCTGTCGTATGGTGATATCATGACTTGTACCGGCTGCCCCTGCAGTACCAGTAACACCAGGAGACGTCGTGGATGTCGTGGCAGTGGCAGTAGCAGGTGTTTGCTGTGACGATGACATATTGCTTTGAGTCGCAGTGCCGCTTTGTTGCTGCGTGGTAGGAGGTTTGGTAGGTTGAGAAGATTTCGTGGAGGGCTTCTTTCTTGCGTGGTAATTCCTCTGCGTCAACATAAGACTACAAATACACTTGAAAGTAGAAAAAAACGCACAGGCTTTCCCGCTGTTAATGGAACTTTGACTACTCGTGGCAACCGGATAGCCGATCTGTCTCGTTTGCGTAGCATACCCGAGACAAAATTTTGAGCCCAACTGATGGGGTTGCGACTAGGGTGGGTGGGTTGACGTGGCGCTGTTGTGGGGCGATCACGCGATGTCGAGAACTGTAGACATGTCGGTCAAGGGAATCGCTCAAGTATTGACGGAGATCACGTACATCATCGAAAAATCCTTGTGGTACTCGACGAACGCCTTCGATTTTTTGGGCTCGTCGTCGTGTAGCATCAGCCTTGGGTGTCGATCAAAGTCATGCATAATGTCGAGAAAAATATCACATACATTCAACATTGATTTGTTGATGACATTCTCAGGCTGTAATGGACAAATATCAATGGGTACTCAGGCTGTTGAAGAGACTCGATACAACATACCACCTGAAAGGACGGAGAGGATGTTATGTCAGTGTGATTAAAAATTAGATGAATCAGATTGTCAAAGCCCACATTATCCAACAGAAGGTTATCAAGACCAGCTTCTTTGATTATAGCGGAAATATTCCATGTATATATGCGGCCGTCGATACAGCCGGTGATGAGAAACTTTCTATCTGCAGAAAAAGCCACGCCCTTCACCGACTTTTCATGGTGGAGGGGTGGTCCAATAAGCTGATCGTTTTCGAGGTTCCATATCCGTGCTGTGCTATCGTTCGATACACTCGCGAGGATGCGCTCATTCGCAGATAATATAATCTCAGTAAGTCTGTTGTGCCCTTCGAGAAAAGCAGTTTGGGTCCAAGTAGTGGTCTCAAGCTTCTTGATTCCGCCATCCATGGTGAGGATAAGTGTCTTTTCCGGGCCATCAATGGAGGTCCATGCAATGCGCAAAACTTTTCCCTCGATTGTTTTGAGTAATTCGCCTGTGTTGGCATCCCAGATTTTGAGCCGGAGTCCGCTCGTCGCGATCATCGTGCCATCGGGAGAATAGCAAACCAAGACAGGCATGTTTGATGTTGCCTTGATTGGTCCGACAATGGTGTCTCCGCTTTTGACGTCCCACACTCTCCATGTATGATCCAAGGATCCGCTCACCACTCGCCCTCCGTCTGGACTCCAGCACACAGACCACACCAACCTTGTGTGACCTATCCATTTCTTGACAACCTTACCCGTGTCGATATCCCACAATCTCACTGCGCCATCATTACTCCCGCTTGCTACCGTTGTGCCATCCGGTGACAATGAGATGGTGGCTACTACTCCACTTCCTTCATCCTTCCAGGCATTCCCGACCTGTGTACCGCTCTCCAAATCCCAGACTCGAATCGAACCATCGCTTGAAGAGGTGAGAATCCGCTGTCGGCGACTGGGTAGCTGTAGGATGCCAGTGACACCTTTGGTGTGTCCTTGCATTTTCTTGATATGCTTTATCACTGGTTTCTCAGACTCTTGCCTTGCAGTGGCCATTGAAGACATCTTTTTGACTTGGGGGCTTCACCTGATGGACGATTTCAGCTCTGGCCCGTTCAACAAATAACATCACTCACTCAACAAATTGTGTACAGAACAAAGTGAGATTGAACGATATGCGGAGTGAGAATTGCAGTGGAATGAATGTTTCACTCGATGATATGGCATTAAATCAGAAGGTGTATCCCGGAAGCATGCTCATTGCTGATGAAGTCTCGTTTTCTCACATCGTTTCTTCGTCGAATTCATCATTCAGGCAAGCTGTAGTATGCATACGCATACGGTGGCGCACCGCAAAGTTCAAACGTGACAGCGGTTCAATTCTTTTTCTTTTGAAATTGCCTGTGTCACATGATGTCTCACAATCCCACGCTACCCTCACTTGGAGTCGCTCCCTTGTTGCTGGACGGCGACAATGCAACATGGGCATAATCCGAGTTTACTTCCTTTATCCTTCCATGACTCTCCTATTTGCGTGCTGCTGTCACTCGAAGTGAGCTATTCTCTGAACAGGACATGATTAATGAGACACCACCTTGAAAAGCAAGTCTAGTGATGCCAGCTCGCAACTTGTGATGCATGATCCGCCGTCTTCCGGGCAGCCTGCCGCCTATGACGTCATTTATGAATTCAGTTTGTCCGAGTCTTAAAGAGGCTTTGTCGCTATGAATTTACCTGCTTCGTAGGGGTGGGGGAGCTCGCGTGTGTTCATACTCAATTGCCGCGGAATAGCTCCATTAATATGGGCAAACATTAATCAAAAAGTTGCCATTGACGATTGATACTGAGAGACTACGATGTTCAGTCCACAGATCTACAAGAAAGAATGCGTCAAAATTAATACTACCATGGACCGAACATATGTTCAAAGTGTTGGGTCGCTAACAAAGTCCTGTACTTAAGGTATGTCTGTCTTCCGTGTTGTGTCTAATAAATATCCTGGTGTTCGCCACAGCTTGAGAACGGGCTGTGTCCAAGTCTCCTTTTCGCGCATGCTTGAAAATCGGATCCGACTTGTTGTCGTATCGAGAGAAAATGACTGCTAGGAAGCCATGATGTCTTTGCCTCTACTCGGGAGGGCCAAAATGACTTCTGACTTTTCCCAACATTGTCACCGAATGCTCACCGAACCATGCGTCACAGACCAGCATTGAGCATTAATGCATATGTCATGATGCTTCATGTCACAATCTGATGCTCTTCCACCTGTTGCGCTCTGCTGACAGGGTGAGCCTCTTTTTTTTGTTATGCTTGTGATGAGGACGCTAATGGTAATATGGTGCTGTGGGAGAGTGATCAATTAATGGTTGGTGGCGAAGTCGCTTCGGCCAATTTCAAGTTGAATTTACCTTCGACAGACTGAGTTGGATTATGTTTGAACTTGCGCAGAAGGTAGGACTTCTTTTATCATCATTTGCCTGTGCGCCTTTGCTCGTCAGATGAAATGCTCTAACATGGTCAACCCAGACTTCAAATTGAAGACAGATGGCGCCATTCCTTCTAGCTGCTCCTGAGTGGGCTTACTTTGGTGTTTAACGTTTCGACTTGCCCTATAAAAGTGAAGAGAAAGTCTCGAGACTTCCATCGTCTCAGGTCATACGAGATATCTGCATCAAACATCTCCTCTACAATGAAGTTTACTCCAATTGTCACTCTTCTCTCTGCCTTCGCCCTCCCAGTGTTCGCAGACTCCGTTTTTGTTGTACAGAACGCTAATTACAGCAACCCCAACGCATCCCTCTCTACCGTCACTTGCTCGCATTTGTCACTGCGTTACGCCAACTTTTCCTCCCTGCCCTCCTTCCCCAACATCGGAGGTATTCCAGGTGTTGTCTCGAACTCCGCCTTATGCGGCTCCTGCTGGAGCCTAACGCCTGCTCCACCCTGCAGCGGCCTAAATACCCTCTACTTCACCGTTGTCGATAACGATTCCGGTTTCGTCGTTGACACTGCTCAAGATGTCAACGCCACCGTATACGCTATCTCCCAGCAGGCGTACGGCAACTTGACTCACGCTTCCTGCAATGTAAACGCAGTTTATGCCGAAGCCGCTCAGGTCCAAGCTAGCATGTGTGGCATGTAGAGGCGAGTGTGTTTCATCCTCCTTGTTTTGCAAAATTAGAGCTCTGATCCGATGTTCAGGCCGTACAAGCTGCTGTACTAGATGGTACTGAGACTGAGATGGTTGATGTTATCGGAGAAGATGTACAAGTTTTTTGGTTCTTGAGTGGGGTTGCTTATATGTCGTGGTCCGTAACTTGGAAAGCGAGGTGTGATGCTTTTGACAGGGTCTCTGTCCGTATTTGTTACACTTGATAGTAGGATCAAACGCACCACAAATTTCGCTCCCTATATTTGACCATACCGGGACACCTGACCCGGGTAAGACAGCAACACCTATCAGTTCGTACAATCATCTCACAACCTATCTTTTGCCACTGAGGGCAGTCTGGAAATAATATTGTTTACCTGCATGGTGCAGACTTGTGTATGCAAGACATCTACTAGATCTAAACAAAAATGACAAAACAACGTTAGGTCATTGATACTCATCACAGGACCATCAAGATATTGAAATCGGCTCCGTGGGCTCACGAAAAACCTGAAGTAATCAACATGCTGGGCGCAATTTAGTCGGTAAAAGAACCCATATACCATCCGTTGATACTCCCACTGGGCGAACAACTGAAATGACAATATGATAGCGCTGTACACAAACATCGTAATACACTATGTCATACAAAGTAGGGCATTGTATTCTGCGGGTCAAACCGTTAGCGTGCATTCCGATAACTTTCTGGGAAGCGAGTATCTACTCACCATCTTTTTTGTTTGCATTCCCTTATCTCTCTCGTTCTCGGGGGCGGCATCATAAACAGTAAAATCTCTACTTCCATCCTCCTTTATTGTTAGTATCGATGCCATGTTACCGCATCGGTAGCAGTAATTTGGTGCAGACCACACGGTAACGAGCTGGTCATCAAACATGTATTTGTACCCTTCTTGCACAAGCTGATGTGCACGAGCAATGAGACTCAAAGAGTTAACATGATTGAACTGAGAAGGGTCAGGGTGACATTAGATTTAGGGACAGATGGACGGACCTCTCGCGTTACAGTTCTGCCAAATAGCCAACCAGCTCCGCGTGGACTGACAGCCCAAGTGTCGATGTCTTCCGGATCAGACCACATGAGGTCTGCAAAGATAAATCAGGAGGAGCCGAGTGCACATCAATAATCTCTGACCACAGAAGGCACCTTCATGAGGGATTTCCTGTGCACGCGAGAGGACACGAATTTGATCTAGAGTTCGAATGTCTGGTGATAGGCCACCATGCACGCACAAAGTCTCTCCATCTATTATCTATAGAAAATTTGAGCATTTCCAATATATGTTTGAACGGAGCTTACAGCAGCAAGATTGAGGAAATCGAATACACTACAACATGCCTTCCAAACAGCAGCGCTACCGTACTTTTGTTGGCATTCATCTATGCAACAAAACTATCAGTACTATCAGAAAAGCACCACTGCGCCGATGAGCATCACCATAAAACCCATACACCTGTGTGATTTGTCTACTTTCATGATTTCCACGAAGGAGAGTGACTTTGTCTGGGTATCTAAAAAAATTCAATACATATACAGCGATTGGTTATCGGTGACAATACCGAGCTTTCAGTGCCAGCAACAAGGACACGGTCTCCAAACTATAATGCCCTCGGTCGACAAAGTCACCCTGATCGACATTAAGCATGTTCAACCCTCGAATCACAAGCACACATACGTGCCATAAAAATATAGCTAGTCTCTGGGACCTGTCCACCCTTTCGTAGCAGCTCGAGTAAGTCCCAGAACTGACCATGAATGTCGCCGCAGATGGTGACTGGACTCGAAACGGGCTGAATATTCGACTCTTCCATGAGTATAGCGCGAACACGGTCGCAAAGGACTTTCATATCGGGTTCTGGGAGGTGGCGACATTCCATGAGTTGGTCTATCCATTTGTCTGGGTTATAGGAGGGCATGTAGATGATAAATATTAGAGCTGATTTATTGTCGTGTCTGACTCGGTGTTGTGCTGTACAATATATTAGCTGAAGGATCGTGCAGAAAGAACTAAAGGAGGTCGTGAGAAAGCAAGTCCTAACCTGCTAAGTAAATGTCAACGTGCAACCTAGACATACGTCAAAGTCTTACATAGGTGCTCTCACCATTTCTTAAAAGCTGTTCATCCCTCTGTGGCGACACCAGAATCCATTGGCCCACGCGAATTCGAATACTTTCTTCCATGCGCTGCCTGCGCCAGCTCTCCCTCGCTTCTCTGTGTGTCACAGCATGGGCTCTACACGAATCTGACGTGGGTGTGGTGGATTGGAATACGAAATTGATCGGTGTACCGCTTCATGGCTCTCCACATACTGCACCTGCGTTCTATGGTGATTATATTCTGACTGCTACGAGCAACAATGTATTGGCAGCGTTGAACACCACGGATGGCTCTATAGGTGTGTGCCCCATTCTGACTCTGACTCTACTAACGCGTTTGCAGTGTGGAGAAGTATATGTGATACGGAGGATCCGATCATGGCTTTCAGCCACAGTGATAACAGTGCGTCATGATGCTAATTTCAAGTAAGTTTTACGGGTCAAACATAGTACTAGGCGTGTCTTCTCTATCTGGACCGGGAGGGTCAATTTTGCGCACGTATGATCTGAAAACAGGCCACCTCATGTTGGAGAAACAACTACACAAACCGGTAGATGGACGACTTCACGAACCTCAAAATCTTGGAATATCGCTACTGCGTTCTACTGACCCCTCCCTTAACTCAACGGTTTACTTCGCATTGACAAATGGAGACTCTGTCACCCGTCTGGATGAGGCTGGGGAGACTTTGTGGTCATGGAACTCTCCTGATCAAGCGTGTGTTTTTTGTACCATACAGTTCTCACTTCATTGATATCGATTAATTAGGTCTTTGGTTTTATATTCTCACATCATTGCCGATCCTTCAACCGTGTATCTCGTGGGACTCGCGAAATCATTTGCGTCCTACACTCTGCACGTAACCACCTTGTCAGTTAACACGGGCGAAGTCATCGCGTCCGTCAACATTCCGGCGAACATAAAAGACGAAACATCCAAATTTGTTGTTGTTAGCTCTCAGATTGGACCTACAACCACTGTCTGCGTCAACTGGCTTGAAGACGGTGTTCTTAAAGCTGCCGTCTTAACGCCTGATTTAAAAGGTCAAGTCATGGCTCTCCCGGGCGTCAAATACGTTAGGATTAGTGAGTTTGGCCTTTCGAATAACGGACAATTTCTCGCGATCAAGGAAGGAGGTGCTGCGCACGTTGTGCATTTTGATGTACAGGCATCTTCACTTCAGCCAATCTGGGAATTCGGTGACGTGGTATGTTTCACAATCCATCTCCGTACCATCAATTACTGAAGTGTACCTAAGGCCCCTTCGCAGGCTCAATCGGATTCTCATTTCGTAGGAAGCCTTAGCCGAGATGGCCAACCGCAAGTTGCGCGTGTTTATTGGTCGAACGCTCACAATGTAAGACCCTTCTGCATCCACTAGTGTTTCCTATGCAACTAGAAATTTAGAAAGTCATCCATCAAACTCTTGCCATCGACTTATCTGAGGGCAAAGCCTCTGCCTCTGGTTTTGCGTTCCCCTTCGAGACGCATGAATATGGTGTCATCCGCCACGTGAGTCCACTCTACAATTATTCCAGGGTCAGATCTGAGTAGGATCTAGGTGGCGTTTGACGGCTTGAGCACGGGGATTACGCACGAGAACACTCGTACGTTGCTGACCACTACGACAGGCTCAATACAACTTTGGCAACACGACAAAATGCAGTGGGTTCGGGAAGAAGCTCTGGCATCCATCCAAGTCGCAGAGTTCGTGGAAATTCCTGAGAAGAAGGCTGTTATGTCTCATGCTGTTGTGGATGAGGAAGGTTACTTTGAGCGGCTTCAGCGTCAGTTATCTGACGCCAAGGTACAAGGTTCGCGCATATTGAAGTCGCTCGCGCTAAATGTTTTTTCAAGAACCTTCCCCAATATTTAGCAAACTTTGCCCGACGCTTTGCGACTGGCTCATATGCTACTGTGACTACGTCGGCTGCATCTTCCTCGGATGAGGATACGCTCACGCGCGACGCTTTTGGCTTCCGACAGGTCATAGTGGCAGCTACAGCGTATGGGAAAATCTTCGGTATTGATTCTAGCAATGGTCGAGTCTTATGGAGTCGCGTGCTTGGTCTTGGCTGGGCAGCAAAGGTTGGCGGGACAATAATTCCCATCAAAATGTTCGTCACACGGACAGTGAGCGATCCAGAAGGACCTCAAATAGTGCTCGTCACACAACGTCGGGCTGACAATGTGAGCCACATTCTCTTTTCAGCCAAGACTTACGTTGATGAGGTTCAGTCTCTTATTGATACCGTGCTATTCCATGTGAATGCACTTACAGGAGACGACGTCAGAGATGAGCATCAGTCTATTCCTGGAGCTGCTTTGGAAGGCCTCGACGCTGTCATGGGACCGTTAGTTGATGTTTTCATGCTGCCCAATGAGAACAGGACCATAGTCATGCTCGATGAATACCTTCAGGTGTGTTGTGGTTCTTTGCTTGAATCTGCGAGTCTGACGATCAATAGGCGCGCCTTTATCCAGACACTCCCTCAGCTCAGGCTGAGTTTGAATCATTCGCCCCGTCCGTCCATCTCGCTCTCCGCGCGGATGTTTCTGGCCGGCGCCAGGTCTTGGGCCATCAACTCGCCCTCAATCTTGAGCTGTCCCAGTTCTATGTCGCCTATCCAACATGGACACTTTCGCTGCCCCCAAAAGAGGAAATCAACAATATCATTCCGAATACACGCGGTCCCGTTGCATCGATTGGAAAGGTCCTCGGAAACCGTATGACGTTGTATAAGTATCTCAACCCCCACCTGACATTGGTCCTCACGTCTTCCCCGCCGTCTAGCACGTGCGGGATATATGTGTTGGACGTGGTCAAAGGCAGCGTGATTTACCATGCTAGTGTCCCTGCTGCCAGTGGCGTGTGCGACGTGCAAGCGACCCTCACTGAGAACTGGTTGGTATATCATTACTTTGACGACGATTTTTCTGGGACTGGGCAGAGCAAAGGATATAGTGTCGTCTCTGTTGAGTTTTACGAGGGTGATGGACCAGATGACAAGATACAAAGGTTGGCCTTTTGCTAGTGAATTTCGGGTACGAGACTGACGTTTTGAAATAGCTCCGAGCTTTCATCGTATTCCAACAAGACGCTGCATGTCAGCACATACGAACAATCGTTTATCATGCCTCATGGCATCACTGCTATATCGCCAACCTCGACGAAGTTTGGAGTATCAACGAAGGACATCATAGGTACGATTCCCTTGTGACTGAGCGATGCCTTTTTCAATGGTGATTGCGCAGTTGCAAATCGCAAGAACAGTATTCAGTCTATTCCTCGCCGATTGCTTAACCCAAGACGGCCGAAACACAAGCCTACCAGCGAGGAGCAGGAGGAGATGCTCGTACAGTATGATGCTGTATTGCCAGACGATGCCCGACTCGTGCTCTCACACAACTACGAGGTTCGTTTCGCACTTTCGGACCCTGAAGCACGCAATATTCACGTACTTTACAGGTCGCAAACGTGCGCCGCATCGTTACCTCTCCATCTCTGCTAGAGTCCACGTCGCTGGTTTTTGTCTACGGCCTGGACCTCTTCTTCACGCGCATCGCGCCTTCGGGCACGTTTGACGTTCTCAGTGAGAATTTCAACAAAGTGCAGCTTGTGCTGACGGTTGCTGGTTTGGGTATTGCAATTATGGTGACGAAGCCTATGGTGCAACGGAAACGGCTGCGCGAGCATTGGTACCAGTAGCGTTCCCTCACCATTGTACTTGTTCTGAAATACAAGTAGTTCAAGAAGCCAATTATAGAGTGCTTTGTACTTCCAGGCGCATTTGTGAACTAACATAAAATTATGTACGTTCTGTTTGATTGCTGTGGTGGCTGTCGCTCGGCATCTTGCCTCAGCTCATCTCTTTCTGATAATACCAAGGTGATCCCCAGACGGGGATCTACTGCTACGTCAACGAAAAGCCTGAGAGCAATATATTACACTCTCCTGATCTGTTGTCACTTCAGCGTGGAAAATCAGGCTCTCCAGAGAACGAATTGACCTTCAAACGTGTACAAGCCAGGAAGCAAGAATGCATCAAGTAGGTCAGGTGGTGCGCACACATTGACGATGCGCAAGGAAGCCCAGATCCTAGACAAAAAATAAACGAGGAGAGGTTGGAGGAGATGGTCTCGATGTTGGTAAATTGTATGAATATGGGGCTCAGTCGCGTAAGGGAGAGGTCCAGCCCCACTAGCTCGAACAGAAGGCTACCCGCTCCCAGTCGATCGTCTCTGCACTCTCTTAAACGCAGTCTAAACCATGAACTGGGCACGTCCAACTCGGTCTGGGCATGGCCACGAACGATCACATTCCCGAAGACGATAGGCTATTATGGGAGACACTGATGAATCTGAGCCATGACTTCGGTTGGAAAGCGCCAAAGTCAATACAAGCTCCTTGTGAAGATTCGTAGGCCGGGTACTTTTCTCCTTGTCGACGAGCTGCAGGTGGAGATTTCTACACTATCCATGATGGTTTCCAGGTCTGTGATTTCGTACAACGCTGCATCCAACTGCTGCTGACGTTCGGTGACTGTGGCACTTCCTGGTCGGATGTCCAAGTTCTTGCCGTTGATGGTAAAGTGGTTGGCATTGGGAAATCTCTAACGTGGGGTTTCGAGTCTAGAGTCTGGACGTCGTCGATTGGTATAAAGTTGCGGCGTGCTGAAACAAACATACGATGACTTGTGAACGCGTGAGCTAAAGCGACATTATTATTCTCAGACACGCGAATGATATTCTCATGAGACTGAGTACTTACGACATTTTGTAGTACACCGATGAGACCCAAGTCGAGCAAATAAATATTACCATACGAGCTGGTTGTTGTTATATAATTCATTTGCATGCATGTTGGTTATTTGAGGAAGACGAACGAGTTCATTGCCACAAGAAGCGCGTAATGACCGGCCCTAAATCCAATAATTGGAACCGCGTTGTTCAAGTTGCAGTGGCAACACTGAGTAGGTCTCAGCCATTCACAATTTCTCGAGAAGCTCTGTCGGACATCCTGTAGTCCGCCGATAGTTGGCCATGTCTCATTCCTTTGGGCCAGTCAATTTGCTTGATGCAGAACCCGACGAGCTGGATATCATCGCCAGTTCCAGGTCAAGTACGACTCTAATTGGTGACGGGTCACCCCCAGTCGAAGAGGAAAAACTCACCATCAGGTTACGTGTCTCTCCTCCCCGGAATGATTTACGAAGCGGAGAAAATATTCAAATGGCGGGAAAGCGCGTCAGAACAACATCATTTTCTGCCATAGACAATGGCGCGAACTCTCAGAAAAGGCAGAAGATACAAGATAAGAAAGCGGTAAGGTTCATCGCTGTCTTGTGGGGCTGGTGCTGAGGACACTATTATAATCGATCCTCTAGAATACTATAGTCATAAATGCAAGAAGGGTACAGCTCGAATCTGCCCGCAGAAGATGGCTGTACCACCATCATGACCTATTTCAACCACTATTGCCCTCAACTTCATTCTTCGACACGTTGTGCAGGGAAATGAAGGAAACAGGAGGAGACACGGCTTATGTCCCACTCCGCGTCCTCATGACACAGCCTTTGTTGGTAGAGGGCGGTGAAATGAAAGATTATCAAGTACGCATAGTGCATTTTTTCCTCACAGCGCTTGCCTGAATACTCGTCTGCAGCTTCAAGGCCTTGCATTCCTTACATATATGTATAAGAACGGTATTTTTTTTCTGCTCAATGATGCATCCTAGGCACTAAGATCGTGTGTAGGGATGAACTGTATATTGGGTGATGGTAAATCTTTCGTTCTTCTGTTTCATTTTATCCGTCGTGACGATTTGCTTAGAAATGGGTCTTGGAAAAACACTACAGGTACTTCTTCCTTTCGGGTCCGTATTCTTTTTCTGACACAGTCCCAGACACTATCCCTCTTTGCACATATTCAAGAGAACGAACCGGGTATGACACCTGTAGTCATTCTGTTTTGATAAATGCTGAGGATCTGTGAAGGCCGTCATGATCCCCATCTTATCATCTGCCCTCTTTCTGTTTTGTCTTCCTGGCAAAATGTAAGATTTGTAGTTCTAACTTTAACCATGTCTCATGTTGGCCATATATTTAGGAAGCTGCCCGTTGGGTACCCTCATTGCGCGTATTTCGCTTCCACGGCAGTCAGTCAGAGAGAGATCGACTCAAGAACAGCGTCAGGAACGACGAAATGAAATTCGATTTATGCATCACAACTTATGAGGCGTATGTTTGTGAGGACAGTTGGTTCAAGAGCCGACGATGGTTCTATTGTGTTCTTGACGAGGGACATAGGATCAAGAATTCTGATACCAACCTTTTCAGCAAAATCCGGGGCATGGGTTCCCTGTACCGACTAGGCAAGGCGTTTCCTTTTGCATTATATTTTGACATCTCGCCAACATGTCATGCTAGTTCTTACGGGTACGCCTGTGCAAAACAATTTGGTCGAGTTGTGGGGCCTCTTGAGTTGGCTATACCCAACCATATTCACTCCTCCTTCACAGCGATTATTTCACGATTCCTTTGATCTCTCCCGTGGGTCGTACTCGATACCATTCCTAAAGGCTGCGCAGGAGCTCTTGCTTGTCATTATGATGCGCCGCACCAAGGCGAACGTCGATATAGCTGTACCGCCACGCGAAGAACTTACTTTATTCATACCCATGACAGAGGCCCAGAGGTTCTGGACTTATAGATTGTTGACACAAATGGATACAATGGACCTAAAAGAGATATTTACAGAGGAGGATGGCCTGCTGAATGAGGGACGCAAGGAAGTCTTTTCGCACATCGCGTCAGCGATAAATCGGAATGTCTCTGGAGAGACAAACAGTGAGTTTGAACTGTACTTGCGCATCGTTATCACATGCTTACAACTTCAAGGATGGCGGAAGCTCATGAATCTGTTGATGCAGCTGCGTAAAGTCTGTGATCAGTATGTTATATTTTGGTCTCTTTGTGAATGCTGCTGAGATCAGATGACAGTCCATATCTGCTGAAAGACGCATCTCCTTCGCCGTATATTATTGGCGAACACGTCGTTGCCTCGTCCTCAAAACTCATTGTCATTGACAAGGTTCTTGCCGATATCCTGCCCAAAGGAGAACGTGTCTTGATATTTTCTGTGAGTTTTTTTGAAACAAAAATACCTGCGCCAGTCCGAGACTAACGAGCGATCGTAGCAATGGACAAGGTAAATGGCAATTGCACTTCTCTCTGATTGTGCTTTGATGCAAGGGTATTAGCATGCTTGATCTCCTGGAAGATTACATGGATTTGAGGTTAATACCATACGCCCGGCTGGATGGTGGAACAACCCGCCCTCGGCGGAATCTTGATATCAAACTGGTGGGACGATTCTCTTGCCTTACTAGCTGCTCGCTGATGTCTGCTGTCTATAGTTTCAACAAGAAAAATCTCGTAAGGTCTCAGTTTAAATCATTATATTTTTTGTGCTGAAAAACGCGTAGCATATCAAGTCTTCCTTGTTTCAACAAAAGCGGGCGGACTTGGTACGTGAAGTTTTACTCACAAGGGTCTGAATTTACACTTTGGTAGGTATAAATCTTACAAAAGCATCAACTGTCATCATGTGCGACTGTGATTGGAATCCTCAGGTGAGCGTTCTGTGGCAGGTCTGCATGATGTCCGTTTAAACATTCACAGAATGATTTACAAGCTATTGCTCGGGCCCATCGCATTGGTCAGACGAAAACCGTCAAGGTGTGTCCGATGCTATGTCATAACTCGCCCTACAAACCTTGTTCCTGTAGGTGTATCGCCTTATCTGTCGCGGAAGCGTCGAAGATCAGATGCTCGACCGCATTCGTCGCAAGATGTTCTTATCATTAAAAGTCATGTCTTCTTCAACGTCGTCATCTTCTCCCAACGAGGACAACACCCAACTGAAGACTACAGAGCTCCTGGACATTTTGCGCAAGGGTAGTAGCGCCTTGTCCCGGTCGGATGTAGGTATGGACTTAGGAACATTCCTCAAAGCGCCAATCCAAGAGATTCTCGACGACTCACGAGAGCGGGAAGGAGTAAGAGATGCCAAGCTAAAGAAAGAGATGGTGTCTTCACATGATACTGCCGAAGAGATTGATGAGAAAACGTTGCTCGATGCAGAGGAAGAGGAGCGAAAACTTCTTAGTGGCATCGCTCAGGTTCAGAGCAGACTCTTTGAGGGCAAGGTCATTAAACGCAATCAAAACAATCATCAGATTGCGCAGGAGTGGCATGAACTGCAGAAACGGGCGCGTATAGACAGGACGGTTGTGGTAGATGGTATCACAGTCATCGCCGATCATATGGGCCAGAGCGCGGTTCGTGTGGTGTTATCTGCGGAAAGGAAGATGTACTGAATCGTGCCTTTATCAGCCAGAGGAAGTAACTCCAGCCTCGAAAAAGAAGTCGAAAGCAAAGCACGAAACAGAGGATTGGTGCATTTATTGTCGAGATGGCGGCGACGTCATCCTCTGTACCTCATGTCCCCGAGGTAAGACCGAACGAGCATGTGGTTTGGCTTGCTCTTGACACCAGATCATTAGTATTTCACCCCAAATGTCATGGTATCACCAAAGCACAACTCCGTAGGCTACCTATGATCCGTTGTCCCCAACACAGCTGCTCAGCTTGCAATCGCTCCACCGCTGAAGCAGGAGGAATGCTATTTAGGTGTGTAAATATCCTCAACAAGGACCCAATCTAAGATTGTGTAGGTGCCAAACATGCCCACAAGCGTTCTGCGAGGACTGTATGCCTGGAGGGGAGATCGATGCTGTCGGCGAAGTGCTGCCTGAGTTGTAAGTGCATGATGATGTTCGACTGATGGGTTTCACCTAATGTATCTCTAATTCTCTAGTGTGTTGTTGGGGTATGGCGCTACGAGCACAGCTTACTACATACGATGCCATGAATGTCATGAACATTGGGAAAAGGAACCGCAGGCCTGGAAAGCCTGGGAGGAGGAAATGGCTGAAACACAGGCAAAACTAGAATCCTTACAGACCACATAGAGCATAGGGATGTCTCTTTACGTGCGTTTAATTTGGCATGCAGCCTACACTTTGTTAACTCACTACTCACAATTTTGTATGTATTTTAACGCTGAGCGATGTGGTCTTTAGTAGTCAAGCAGGGAGTGATATCATGAACGTTGGAGAGCCGCCCCACAAAGTTCAACTTTAGGCAAAGTTTGGTTATTGGTCCCCGCAGTGTGACGTCATTCTTGGCTGCCAGTATAAAACCTCGTCTCCGCTCTGACTCACTCGTCAACATCAAGAATGTCGAGCGACTTACCACCGAAAATCACACCTGTACCATCTGGCACGCCTCCTGCCGAGTGGGCGAGTAAAACTGAGTCCATAATCCAGTCTGACGTTGTTACCCCTAATCCCGCTATGAGGACGACGTCCAAGCCTGGACAACGCCCAGTTACAACCACGACGAACTTGAGCACGCCAGGTCACGAATTTCCGGGCTCCTATCCCAGGGAACTCGAGCAAGAGCATTCCCGCGGCGATGGGTCTGAAGGCCCCGCGGCTGGCGCCTCAGTTGTTCAAACCGCGAAGCAGTACATGCCGGATCCTGTGGGGCGCACCGTCGACTATGCTAGCAAGGCAGCAGCTGCATACATTCCTATCCCTCAGGGCGTCAAGAAAACAGTGGCTTCCTACTGGTGTGCGTGTGGCCCCTATCTTGTGCTCGAGTTGTCCTGACGGACTTTTACCAGCGAATGAGGAAGATTGTCAGCCTGAAGGGATTCAGTCTGAGTTGGACCAACATCTGTCTACTTCTCTTCCAAGTTCAGAGTTAAAGGGCGCCCAGCCTCATGAACACGTTGGCGGTGTTGGTTCCCTGCCAGGAACTATCTCAGAATCAAGTGTCGCATTACTACCCGATGAACGCGCAGAGAAAGATGCCCAAAGATCGGTAAAATTGGTAAAGGACGAGTCTCCAACACAAGGTGATGATCAGGCCAAGAGTGCCGCCTATCCTTCCGGTGCTGCTGTGGGTGCTGCAAAGCCACAAGTAAGTACCACCATCTTTCCACCTTGATGTCTCTTCCTTCTCTTCGCGATGTTTAATCTTGGGCGGGTTGGCGCAAGCCATGGTGCACAGCAACGCTGACTCTGCCCGGGAGATTGTAATGATATGCATCTTCCGCGGATGAGGAATTGGACTACTTTGTTTTACTTCTCTTCTACATTCCTCATTCTTTCTGTCGCACTGCTTTTTGGCAGCTGGCGTATTCCTGATTTCGACGTGCTCGTTTTGGGTTTCGAGGGAGCACGTCGATGTCGCGGACCTATTGACAGGTTTGATCATGACCGTACCGAGTCATTTTTTGTCATTCCATGGTCGTGTCATTCAGTCATGACAATTCATGTATTTTCAAATTCCCCTCCTGCTTTCGGATTATCCCTTCAAATGTTGATGTTTCAGACTCCACCCCCTTTTGAGCACTTGCACTTGATGCGGGGACGGTTGGCAATGCCATGTTGATCTATCATATTCTACTCCGAGATTTTCTTGAGTGCCACGCCTTGTTATCAACCTGAAACTTGCTCGTTTGTCTATTACCCATATTCCCTCCTAGTTGCTGTGCTCGGAATCTGACGACGATTATTCTCATTGTAGCCTTCTATTCTTTCGAAGGAGCTGTCCTCTCGGGCTCAGTCCAGCCAGTATGGGACGCAGATGGAGCCTCAACAACTGGACAAATCACCTACTCAGCAAACGGATCAGTATCCCGCAAAGCTTTCTGATTCGAAGTCTATGTCTGTTGATAACACTCCGAAGCATGAAGCGCTGGAAGAGCAACGTTCACACGAGACTGAGACAGCTGGTGTTGGCGGAACTGTCATAGAAGTGGCTCAAATACGTGATCAGCCGCCAAACAAGACAACAGAGAGTCAGGCAGCCAAAACTGCCGTTATGGGAAGTGCAGGAGGTGCTGGTGAGTTGGCGAAGGAAGGTATGTGCATATCGATTGACACTTGTTTTATAAGCTAATTACGGTACAAGCGGGCGTCGAGGACAAAGCTCGCGATAACAAGGAAGCTCCAGCACGCGGTCAGGGAGCAACCGTGCTACAGCAGCCTGGGGATAAAGAGCTGACAAAGAATCAAGGCGTCGAGAATAGGACGGGCGATGTAGGCAAGGCGACTGGTGACACGGCAAGTGATGAGGGTATCAAACACACTGAAAAAGCTGGAGCACGCACGGGAGGTTACGATACCGATTACCACCCGGCAAAGTTGCATCCGCCGCCCGTTCAAGTTGATGAAAGCATGAGTCAGGCGAAAGCTCAGCCTGACTCTCCCGTGTCGCCGGCATCTGCGCCTCCAGCGAACGTTGCAGACAGCTCTAAGGAACACCGGGTGAGTTTCCTGGATAAACTCCGAGGTGAAGCCAAGGTAATCGCTGGGAAGATGACTGGCAAGGAGGATAAAGTGGAAGAGGGCAAACGGATAATGCATGGCGAAGTGTAAGGTACTGCGGAGTTGCGATTGTTTCTCAACCTGATTCGGTATCCCGTCGTACACGCCAAGTGTTGTAATATCTAGCAGGCTTGATGAGATCCATTCTATAGCGTCGTAATATGAATATGATATTATTCCCTGCCAGTTAGCTAATCGCGAGCCTTATCTGCAAGCTGAAGCTCTCCAAGACAACCGGTATAACGAGCAGTCTGATTGGCTGTGGCCAATTGGCTTAGGCATGAGTCACAACGATGGTCGGCGAGGAACGTATAGGTGATTGAAACCAATATGCCTGATCATATCTGTCCCCACAAAAAGCTGGCCAATTGAGCACCCCCTCTATGCAGGTGAAAGAACAAATGAAAAACAATCCGTGGAAGGAACTCAGCTGGCGTCAGGCCGGGGCTACCAGAAAGTCGTCGAATGAAAAGAACACAAATGACCTCTTCATGACCCGGCCATTATTAATATTAATAACTATCGCAGGCATTCATTCAAAACATCCACATGTCATAAGGCCATTCAAAGATCCACGGAGACATGATGATAGAGAATAGTTACTCACTGAAAACAGAATTCACGAACACAGAGGATGAACTTCAGGGCCCCGATCCTGGTCGGGTGATTCACACACTAACAAGTAAACATGGGACAACCCGCCACAAATTTTTAGGACGATCTTTTAGAGCAGTGAATTTGGGATGTTCGAAAGAAGCGACATGTGGAGATTATTGTGAGGGATAGAGGAAAGGCCTTACAGCTACCTTCAAATCGATAGACCAGAATCCATTTTTGTTCATTCACCGCTTTTGTTTAGTTGTGGAGCTGGCCAAACAACAGGGTCCTGCCTTAGGCTGCCTATTACGATACTTCGTCGGGGCGAGATACCCCAGAATGGCACTGGACCTGCGCAGCTTTCTCATTCGACACTGTCTTTGGACATTTTCGCTATGGCTGGAAACCACCATCACATTCCAGCAGCCATAAAGCAATAATGTGTCACTATGCCTGCCCAAATGTCATCCAAGGCCGGTTGCTAGCCCTGCTCGAGTGGAGCATGCAAGTACTAATGCTGAGCTCACTGTGCCGGCATGATCCGAAGTTACAAAGACAATGTTAAACATACCATGATGAGTTGGTGATAAATAGTCATACCGGTATTACCAGCAGTGAGCTCAGAAGGGTGTCAGACACAGCGTCAAACGAACCGCATACCATATCCATATCACAGAAGTTGCGCAGCCAGTACCATTCTGGGGTATTTCACCCGACAAATTATCGTAATAGGCGGGACCCTTTTGTTTGGCCAGCTCCACAACTAAACAAAAGCGGTGAATGAACAAAAATGGATTCTGGCCTATCGATTTGAAGGTAGCTGTAACTTTAGAGTTGACCGTGACGTTGATGAAGCCTGGATATTATTATGTAATCTAAATCCATACGAATCCGCAGTGATGACTTAGAGACGAGGAAATTATCATCATGATATACATAGCATCCTGTTTCTCGCTGCGGACTCGTCAGATATTACTCATTCATAGTAAAAGTACCAAGTTGGAACATCCCAGGATCAGTCCGGGTCTGTAGTTTACGTGCTCCATGAAGTTCCCATAAGCTACATCGGCTACTTGTGACCGTGGTCCGTCATTGCCCAGACCTCGGCTCATCTCCAACGTGGTAGCGCAGCATAGTCGCCTGTACAGTGCATCGTCCACGTCATGAATCGAATACAAGGGAACAAAGAATGATCTAACGACTGCGCACGCCATGTGCACCCACAAACACAGATGGAAATGAAGATGTGGTAATGATCACAAGAAGCGCACTATAATCGTCATTGGCATTGTCGCCACATGCTCAAAGCCACAATTGACTCGTACAGATTTAGACCGAGCGCAAAAAGTGAAGAGACTCAATAGAACAGGATAGAACGCCACGGCGCTGGAGCGCTGGAGATGGCCGAGTATGTTAAACATCTAAGCGAGTGTGAGGTCCAGCGCTATTAGCTCTAGCGCTCGCTTCAGCGTGCGAGTGATACGGTTGTAGACTGGTGAATAATCATGTGAAAGATGTACTTAACTCTGGTGTACCGGAGCTGGACCACGTAATTGCTAACGTAAAAGCTCGTGAACAGAATCCCTTTTCTTTTCTACCCTGTCTACTTTCGAGTGTGGGGCTTGACGATGCGTGGAGACCCACGGAAATGAAATATCCATTACCTTTGTTCTGGTTTTGGGACTTATCCAAGGACCGAGCGCCGCTGATGTGTTCTTTACGATGCATTGTCACGCCGGCCGTTGGTACGGTCGGGAAGAGTATGGATACAACAAGAGATAAGTAAGAAAGATACTGGCGGTTACCAAGGGACAAAAATGAATGCAGGATATCTATAATGTCTGAGGCAAGAAAAACTGTTCGGGACGAAAAGGGGGGGATGACTATAATACGACTTTGAACCTATTGAGTACCCGTCTGTCTTCCGCGGATAAGGGGGTGTAAGTCGTTGTGGAGGGATGTCCGAGTTGTGCAGATTGTGAGGGGTGATGTTGTCGAAATTCTGGAGGATTACGTAGACCAGTTAGAATCGAAATGCTAGGCAGGGACGTCTCTGCACGCCCAGGCCCTATGGCAGCGCCTGGTGATGGAAGAGGTCTTGAATGATGCTTGGTAGGAGATAAAGGCATTGATGATGACGAGGAGGAGGAAGACATTGGGGATCGGGGAATTCCTTGCAGCATAGAATGCTGACTTGTGTGGCCATGTGAATGACCTGCCGAATTGTATGGCTCCATTCCATCACTTGTATAAGAGAAACGATCGGTGCGAGATCCATTGGCTTTGCTGGACACAAAGACGCCACCCGGAACTTTCAAATTTCGAAGGTAATCGTAACTCTCAATGACAGGAAGCTGAGCATAGTCATCCCCCTGTTGCGAAAATGAACAAGAGTTCTCCTTGAATCGTGAAGACTAAGCTTACTGTGAAGTATGCGACAACATGCCATTTACGCGGTAGACTTGAGCCCGGAAGGTAGACTAATGCGGAGTAAGTTTGTTTTGTCAGACCGTTTGGACGATTGGGACGATCTTTTCGTCTGTTTGTTGGAGGAGCCACGGCGAGTGGATCCGCAGTACGAAGCGCTCTACGATGCAGTGAGTACACTAAGAAATATATTGATTCAAATGGCGAACCTTAAAGCAGCTTTAGCATCTTTCTCTTCCTGAGTTGTCTCCATCTTCTCCTCGTAGAATAAGTAGTCACCACGCATCCGACTTTGCGACCTAGGAGACACACGTCATGACGACATCTACATAGAAGGCAATGTTGAATACCATCTACGACCATCTGTCCAGCGTAGGAGTCCTCCATCGTTCTCAGCCTCCTCCCAGACGAAGACGTTCCCGGAGGATAACTGATCTCTTTCTGAAGCAGTAAGTCGGCGCTTGATCAACGGTAACATATTGAGGCGCACGGCCTCGAGGACGACGTGCGCATCTTTGGCATCCCGGACATCTTTGTAACTCGTTAGACGAAGCCACTAGGGAGGAGATGATGACTCACGTAAAGCAGGATGTGTCGGAGGTCCGTTGTGGATAACAGGTGGATTGGAATAGTGTGCCATTTTAAGTATGATCTGAAATAGTGATCAAACCACCATTCAAACGAGAGGGTTTTATAGTCTCAGGCAAGCTTGCCATGAACACTAAGCGGGAACGGAGATCTCGAACAACGTGGATAACAAAGTCTTGACATGAGACGAACAAACCTTGTTTCGATGACCCACAATCAGGTACCCGCTCCAAAGCGTTTCGCGCGCCAAAGTTCTTCCTGTTATAAAAACACCCCCTGCACCGATCAGCCGATCGTCCAAATAGGTAGAGAAGATAGATCGGCGAACCTTCTCACATACCAAAATCAAGTGGTCGGCGAAGCTCGTGTGATATTATTTACCTTCCTAGTCAATTCGAACGACTCAACGCATGGACTATGTTCTAGAGAAGGTCATTAGACGTAGCTAAGTTGAGTATCATGTTACCACACACAAGCTCGGCATCCGAGTCCTACATGAGAGTGGGTTGCAACTTGAGTAGTCATCCACATAGAGTCCCCACGAACAAAGTCGGGTGTATCAGGCTGCCATTGAATAAGCATGCCGAAGGGTTTGTTCCAACAAAGTGACATGCGATTGACATCTTCTGCCGCGATCATATCTTTGAACTACCGTCCTGGTTGATTGGTCCTTGCGTCAAACGTCCAGAATTAGGACCATCGCGGCAGAACACGCCTAGCGATTGTCCTCATAGTCTGTCAACTTTGTCATTAAATGATGCCAAGTGCAGTCCCAACTGGTCTGCTTACCCCTGAATAAAGACTTGAATCATGTCGGAGGACGTACGTGGCTTCTAAGTTCTGACTTGCTATCAATCCATGTTTGGAACGGTAGCATTTCTGAAGGAGCTGACACTGCGATGATATGACTGAATTGGTGTAATCCATGGCTTCATCTGAGAAAGATTTGCCGCGCTGAGAGCCTGAGGTGCGCCGAGACTCATCTACAAGTTACAACCAACCTGAGTTGATGAAAAACGAGCAGGTTGAGCAGCTTAATAATCACCATAGGGTACAGTTGACGTGGGAACCCGATTCAGGGTGCGCCGGTTTTACCTCGTGACTGGTAGGGTTATTTCTGCGCGAAAGATGTTATGAGACCAGAAATTACTTGCTGCTTTTGCCGCGCGCGCCACAATAGGATACTTCAAGCTCCGCAGCAAACTCGAAATAGACTTCCGCAACAGGGGCATGGTAATTGAATTCACTTCTGAGCATATCGTGATTGTGACTCGGTATGAATATTTAGGATGAACGGGTAGCTGGCCTAAGGCTGCGGATAGGAATTTAGGTGACGTAATTCATCGGGTCGAGTGACACTCTGCCCGGAACCAGCACTTGGAAAAAGGGACATGAGAACATGTCGAAGCTCACTGTGAAGAATTAAGCGTTCCAAAAAAACAGTTTCGAGCCGGGAAAAAAACAACGAATTAAGCGCTGCTACCGCTTGGTTCATCATTCTCTCTAAGACCGCCCCCCGATACATAAGTAAGGAGGCCAAAGGTAGTACAGAATTTTGTGCGCCGGCTTGCCTGCGCAGATACATATTCAAATTTATCCTGATAATGACAGGTGTCTCACAGCAGTCCGAGTCATCATCAGCAACCCTAGATGTGGCTGGGATCAGTGATAGGTGCATTTATACATGTCATAGGTGAATGCAACCGACTCATCTTCTTTTCAGATTTCGTCTAAGTATCTTTACCATGATACGACTGGCGATACAGTTGGATTTAGGCGATCGGATGTCACCCTGACAGTTGGAAAACATGACATTGTCGCTTAGACTGTCGCGACTCGCGAGTATCATCGAATGTCCCAGGCCCAGGGGACATCAAACTCAATTGGTACGCCTAAAGAGAGGTTGCATAATCTTGCGTAATGAACTCGGCTGAAGAGAATGTACTTACTATCATGCCAATAATAAACGGTGGACAAAACAGGTGAACCCATTTTGTACATCACAGCTAGGTGCTGGACAGACAGATGATACGGCAACAAGTTGTTAGCTGCCGTGGCAATATAGCGCCACAACGTTGCAAGAATCTCCCTGGTAAGTCACGTGACCCTGCAATGCATCCGAACTGTGATTAGTCAACAACTTTCCATCGCAATCATGTTATGTAACGGGGATAGCAAAAACATTATCGGGATCAAATGATAAAAGGGTGCCGCACATTTTGCCAGGCGTACCGCATCCGCCAACCGTTCGTCAGAATTTGTAGAAATTCGCACCGAGGTGAGACCTCCACGGGTCTATCTTTTAAGGCGTATGACGTAGAGCTTGAATAAAACCAGTGACCATTGGTTGTTTGACCTACAAAACTCGGTCCCGAAGCTGACACATATTGATAAGCCAATAGACTACTCGAGATTAGACTACACTGCTGCGGTCACGGCCGGCGTACGTACCAGTATTCCATGACCATGGGGAATGTTAGATAGCATGCGAGTGCCGTACAACCATTTTAGAGGTGCGAGCTAAGTGCCCTTGGTGGCGACGGAGGAACAAAGAATGCTTGTTGTCCCGGGTCGCGACTCGCGGGTGAGATAGAGTGTCCGTGGAGTAAGACTCGGAGGCCATGCTGACGTCGTAAGGGCGACCGGTGATAAAGGAAAATACTTAAGCCTCGCCATGGGACAGACTGAGAGTTCATGAGAATGAGGGGGACGAAAAAGAAGCACTTAAGAATTGTGCCTGCCAGTGCGCGCGCCGGATGTGCAGGGCCGCCATCAAAAATCCACACACCAGACACTCGACCCTAAGTACTTACTTTCGCTGTTCGATTTCATAGATTTCATATAGGGCAGAGCCTATAGGCTGAATCATACTAAGTAGTGATGGTGATGATGTGTAATTGCACCTGATGCAAAAGCAAAAGCAAGTTTGCTTGGTTAAACTTACGTAAATGACCACTCAATTTGGTTTTGAATTAGCGGCTTGCCAGTGAGCTACTCCGTCCAAGCGTCGGCGACCTTCTGTGCACTACTTTCAACTGAACGGAGACACAGCTGGTCGATATGGAACGAGGTGAGAATACTCTTAGTAGATTCTCAAAATATGTTCTCACTAGCACCATGATAATTTGATAAACCACGACACGCCAGGTCATGGCGGGCTCAAAGTGACAGCGGAAATGGAGGATATCCTCAAGCAGCCAGGCTATATTAGCATTAAAATGGGTAGCGAGAAACTTAGGACAATGTTTCAGACACGTGAGTTCCTCGGATTTTGATTGACGGCTTATAGCTGTCACAGGCTCTCCAGCCCATCTGAGAACAACACTAACGCCGAGTATGCAGAGTTCGGCGAACTGGATATTAATAAACTTTCACCATTCGCATTCGCATGCATGACTGGGCAAATTCAAGACGTCAAAGCTGTTCGTCTCTATCTCTATGTCGTGGCAGAAATACTGATTCCCCAGTCAAGGCAGTCAGTGGAGGCGTTGCTCCAGATATAACAGGAGCTGAAACGCCCTTCAAAATTGGTTTTCTTTCATTTACTGTTCTCGGCGCACAGCGAATCAGAGGAGCCGCTCCAAATTCTCTCAAGCATCTTGACGTTATCAATTATCTCCTTCAGTGCGGCGCACCACCGGATTTGGCGGATATATCCGGTCACACAGCCCTCCACCATGCATGTACTCCTCCTCTTGGACATCTTGAACTCGCCAGGGCACTTCTCAAAGGTGGAGCTAACCCAAATGTTCAAAACCGTTATGGTGAAGTTCCTCTCTTCTTCCCATTCCAGGGACAAGACATACCGATCCTAGATTTATTAATGGAGCACAACGCTGATCTGGACATTAAGGACGGAAATGGTGATTCTCCCCGTGCGTTATGTGTTGTATTTGGCCCCCAAGTCACGGCGGCGGTTCGCCGGTGGGAAAGGAAGCGATCAGGGGAGACAGCACTATGGGAAGAGAAGGAATGCGAGTACTGCAAGAAAAAAGGGAAAGGCCTGAAGCAGTGTGCACGGTGTCACACAGTCCGATATTGCTCGTCTGACTGCCAGCGTAAGCTATTGCCATGTCTATGTATTTTACTGACGCGATTTATGCCAGGTATGCATTGGAAAATCCATAAACCGTTATGCCAGCCATTCTCCACATCAACCACGGTCACGCTGAAGCCAAGCTATAACGACTTCTCGTCTACAATATCTCGTGCTGATATCACTCGCAACGCTCTCGGCCTTTCGAGTCCCAAGTCCAAGCCATCCAAAAACGCCCCGTTTACCCGAATGTCCTTTGATCAGAAGTCTATGATCATCAAGGTGCAAGTACCCGTAGATCCGTTCTCTCCGACTGCGACGTCGATGGGTCTGGGCGGCTTGCTAATATATAACAAAAAGAAAGATTTCATGTGCACTGTTCAACGAGCTGGAAACACAAACGCGTATGATGATATCGTCCGCGTGGTGAAATCCAGAGGTGTTGGAGGGGTAAAGGCTTATTTCGCTGCTGAACTGCGAACTCGTGATGAGCTGGTTGTCAAGATTTCCGAAACTTTGGCGGAGCAGTCGTTCTAGATGGCTTTCAGTATTCTCTACCAGCGCAATTCTCCCTTTCTTGGTGAGGATCTTTCACTTCTTGGCAAGAGGTGACTGCCGCTTACAGATCTCATGAGTAGGAATCATTGTTCTCGTCATTGTGCCACAAATGGTCAATTCTACTTATTTCAAGATAATCACACCCGTCACACGGCAATATCAAAATATAATCGGGGCGAGTAGATAACACACAAAATATAACTTGTACATCAACTCAAATTCTCTAATCGAAGATGTTGAATTTTCCGATAATGACAGTGTCAACGAAGGCTAAAACGTGTAGCCATGCTCAGGATATATTCTCCCACTGCACAACCGGTTTTGGTTAAGGGTACGCGAATAAGAACATGGAGGACCTCAAGTTGTGAGCTCCTAGCTTACCGAGTCTTTCTCTTTAGTGATGTCGCATACGAGGTGTTGGGCCGTCAATGGTACCATCAAACGATCCGAGATTGATGGGTACACTGTCTACACGGCGGCGTCGTGCACGTGGGGAATGAGCCTCGCGTGAAATTGCGGCTTACGCCTTACGCAGCAGGATAGAATGCGACGCACATCATTCACAATGTCGTGATTCACGAATGGAACAACTGAAAATGAAGCACCTCTACCCCAGGGTTCGGTACCTACGGGTAAGAGCGTGCGCATAACGCATAGCCTAGCCTACAAGCGACCGACTGACATCGAGGGAAACGCGCAGATAAGTCGGACAGCTTCCAACAGTATCAGAGTTCCTGATATTAATTTGCGAAGGTCAGTTCGCTAAAGACAATGATGTCAGACGTCATAGCCTCGCACAATTCCGTTTTATTTCGCTCATTTTATTTTTACAGGCAATTCGCGATTGACAGATTGTGATAGTGAGAGAAATAAAAATGTGTTCTAATTGAGGTCGAGCGTTTTTTCCCGACGTATAGCAGCGAGCGCTGAGATTAGAATGTGAACGAGGCAGCTCGAAGGCTCAGCGCTCGAAGCCCAACGCCGACAGTCATGGATGATGAATTCCTGCAGACATTCCCCACCAAAAATACTTACTCGGGAGTATCGAATGTGTGTGTGTTTCCATTTTTTACTTCGCATTTTGTGTGTATGCCATAGTCTGCTGCAAGGGCTGCGAGAGCAACTTGCGTCGACAAGTTCGTCGTCATCGTATTCTGCCGCTGTAACCAGTTATGCAATAGCAAGGACTTCAAGCTGCTTAACTGCAAACTGATTATACTTCATTACTTTGTACTCGATGGCCGACTTTTGAGACGTTGTAAACGCGCCATGAGCGAATGGTGTATGATGAATATTGCGAATGATTCGAGTTGTACTAGAATCCCCGCGCTCGTATAGTTTAAACTCCGCGACGCATTTGTGACGTCACGGTGTGACCCATCCTTCGACGCTTGAACAATCTTGCTTTCGATGGGACCAAAAAATCCTCAGGTCCGTATCGCGCTCCAGCTCATGTATTCATTGACCGAGTCTGTTTGCTGCCATTGACATTTATCCGCACCACGTTTTCACACAGTCAAATTTGTAAATGTGTTGTATCGAGAACTCCACACACGTAAGTGCTGATTGTACACAAAGCACCTTTTTTGTTCAATTGACGTGTAAGCGGCCAGCCCTAAGTTAGCTGCTTAGCATCGGGAATCGAATTCGTGCCTGGGAGGAGGTTATGGTATGTCCCTATGTACTGTGTTACGAAGGTGCGGCGTAGCGGGTCCCTACACAACTTTGGCAGCGATTATTGAAAATGATGCATCATGCGCATCGATCATTTATAAGTGATCTGATAGCCATGAGTATCATCAACAAGCCAAAATACTGATTTGAATCCCTATACGGTCCGAGATTATCTATGTTTAGTATAAATGGGTTTGCTTCAAGCTTCTTCCATTGTTGAATCATTCGATACCCACCGACTTCAAGCAACTTTTTCTGCTACGACGGTCATG
This sequence comes from Suillus hirtellus, assembly GCA_016695485.1. Lineage (NCBI taxonomy): Eukaryota > Fungi > Basidiomycota > Agaricomycetes > Boletales > Suillaceae > Suillus > Suillus hirtellus. Next base: position 422,529 of record MU172291.1, read on the forward strand.
AGCTCAGTGCCCTATACGCTTCGTAAGTGCCGCAATATTGTTGTGCTGTGATATGTATGAACAAGCATGTGGCTAACAGCACAGGACATTGAGAGCCCGTACAATTATGTCCCTACAGAGTGGATCTGTGTTTCTGTGAGTCATATCATCTGGAGGTCTCACATTCCTTTCACAAAATTTGCCTTAGTTCGTGGTGTTGTATAGTATTTCAACTGGTATGAATTTCTACTCTCGACGGTGCATAGTCGTGTCACAGCTTGACACCTTCAGCCATCCATATGGTCCAGGCGCTCAAATATAAACTCTGGTGGATGATTCCCACAGCGACCTTTGCGGGCATCCTGGAAGTATTTGGATGGAGTGCCAGGTTATGGTCGAGTCAGAGTCCTGAGCTTCTGACGCCTTTTGAGATGCAGTGAGTCTTCATTGATAAGGGATCGCTCATATTCACACTCGAGTATTTTCGCTGTAGGCTCGTCGGCACGGTTCTTGCACCCACTCCACTAGTTGCAGCTAACTTTGTGATCCTTGGCAAAATAATCACTCAATTTGGATCCCAGTTCAGCCGTCTGACCCCAAATATGTGTTAGTGTTAATTTGATATATCGGCTACAAGTTACTGATTTGGCGCAGATACCGTGGTTTTTTGCTCATTTGTTAGTACCACACATACAAGTGATGCCAACATTTCATATTCTCCGGTTCATATAGGATGCTATATGCTTGATCGTACAAGCTGTCGGAGGCGCATTATCCGCACAAGCCGTTAATGAGAACAAAGACCCCGCATTGGTACGTGCCACTTCTAGTACCTCGTGGTATTTGCTACATGGCATCAGACAGGGCGGGAACATTATGTTAGGAGGGATTTCCGCTCAACTTTGTGCGTGATGCGCGGCGCTGTGACTCTTCTCTCACTGACATCCCTTCCTTCGCTCTTTAGTTGCTATATTGGTCTACATCAGTTTGGCGGCTGAGTTTTTCTTGCGTCGGATATACAATACACCCTTCTGCCACCAGACTATGAAATTCGAGGAAGACCAATTCACTATGAGTAAAGATGTGCATCGCATGATTTTTGGGATGAGCTTGTGCACCATCTGCATTTTCATTCGGTCAGCATTCTGAAGATATCGTTATCAATAGTTACAATGCGCTAACTTCGTCCTTAGATCCGTGTACCGCACAGTCGAGCTCGCCGATGGGTGGTTCGGGGTAGTGATTGCGAATGAGTCCTACTTCAGTACGTCGCGGCACTATCTTCACATGTTGCCGCCAGAATATTGATTGTCAACAGACTGGTTCGACGGGGGTTTCGTCGTCGTCGCTATGTATACTCTCAACATTATTCACCCAGGTATATATTTGAAGTGAGATGATGCTGTTCATACTTCACTGCAAGACGAAGACGAGTATCAATTCAATCAAGATTATACATCTTGAGACATATTGTAAATATTTTCACTTCAAGTTGTTGCTAGTACGTAGTGGTATAGTCACGATTTGACGTGGTGTACCATTTACTCCATGCACTGCGGCTGTATCTCTGCAATGTTGATGTTTTGATATCCTACAGTCATTCGGAATTCCACGCAGAGTTCTTCCGGTCTGAAAATTCGCAGAAGTCGGTGAATGATCCCCATGACTGCGGCCCGAACCATAAACGATTTTGCCAGACTGTGAATTGGCTGACTACGAACATTACATAATCACATCCTAAACGCATGAGTTTTTCTCATCCAAACTTTCATCCGCCCGCGGAAATTCTGCGTCGTCAATACCCTTGGCATCTAAATTCAACAGCTCGTATAACTTAATCCAAGCCTCGGATGCAGTCATTTGGTAGAAAGATCCCAAGCCAGTTTTGAGGACGAGAGAAATTAAGTTCGCTGGAAGTTGAGCAACTTGAGCTTGGATTAGCAACTGCTACCATGGCATGGGCGGCCTAGTAAGCAAACTCGTCCTCTGGAGTCATGCGAAAAGGTTGTGCTGACTGGTCGGCCTTGCTGGCTGTATTCGGGTAGTAACGCCGCTTGAGGTGCTCTCTGACAGATCCTGCATGTACTTTTTTTTCCTCTTGGAGGTACATTTTCAACCTTGCGAGTAGCATCAAACTTTGAGCAGAAAGCTGATTTTGCTATTTATTGCACCGGGAACCAGGGCAAGCCATATAGGTACGGATGATTGAGGATCCGAACACTAGGTATTGTTTCTCGACATTGGTTTAATCTCACCTCGTTAATGAAAATAAGCTTATCTTTGCAGGGTAGTAAGATACAAGGATATAAATAAGAGTAGACAAGAGTAGTTAGATTGATGTCATGAAGATGAAGGATGAATATTGAATAACAATGATGATGGCGAAGTACGAAGCATTCTAGAATTCTAGTCCACGGGGCTAGGTCGGCAGGCAAGGAGCATATTACAATCACGCACAGCAAAACACAAACATCAAATTTCAAACTTCGCCCGAGGTAGCTATCTTCATTTCCGTCGTTAATTGATCAATTAAACCGAAGAATCAGAGTAAAAACTCACCTCGTCGATATCTCCACTTGGAATTGATTTCACACGGGCACGAGGGGAGACAGTGCTGGTAGTCATTTTACTCTGCGTGCCTGCGCTGTCACTTGAGGACTGTAGGCCAGTTAGGTTGATGGTGTTGACACGGAAACTAGTGCTGTCATTGTGAGTGTAGTTGCGCCCTCGTAAGGCACTTCGGCTATTCAGGGATGCAAGAAGGGAATTGGCATATACTACAGGATAAAAGGGTGAGGACTCCACGTGTTATCATCCGATAGAACTGCACTCACGCTTTCCGATAACGAAATCTATCGCGATGAACCACAGACTACCTGGGCTGATGGCAAACTGTGCGGCAAATTAATATCAGCTTTGAAAGTATTGGCCTAACTCGTTCGCCTGAACTTACTGCGATAACTTCGGCCACGGCCACGGCTCTGAAAGATAAGAAGCGAGGTGAATAACATCACCCATGTCTATCAGACAAGCGACATACGAAGTCAGTAGACAACGATTGATAGCGTATACCATCAACGTATTAACAAGTGCATTGGTCCTAGTGGAAAATATCAACCTCAGCGATGTCATCAATGCGGGATCGAGACCTACTCGACATAAGAACCGCGATTGCCATGGAGAAGAATGCACAGTGAAGCGGCAATGAAGACGTCGGACAAAACAGCAGTGACAGCGAAAGGCGTAGCAGCATAGAGCTGAAAACTGTCAGTAGGACACCCAGTCAAACTAGTCTTTCAGCATACAGTGATCTGCGAAAGCGCGCTGAATTCCTTCTTGATGAACCTGAGAGGATTCGTTACATTTGGTACAGATTAGAGAGAGTACTCACATGAGAATGACTGTCTCTACTTTGGCTCAGCGCATCGTGTGAGTAAAATGAAAAAGAAGCCCACCTAATCCAAAGGCTAAGTCTCGGATCAATGAGCTGCTTAGATGAGTCGTATATGGAGTCTCACCGAAGTGTGCGATAACGAACAACATCTTGAAATGGCGAGACAGCATTCAGTACCAAACCACTATATGAACCCGTGAACTTCAACTTCAACTTACAATAAAGGACGTCAGCCACCATCGGATATTGGAACGAGTTACTACCCCAGAAAGATTCAAGATAAGCAAATCAACTAAAACGAAACGCTCACAGTGGGATATTCGAAAAGTAAAGTACCTGACAAAGACATTCAGGATACAAATCTACAAACTAATGATGGAGCTGTCACGCACGTTTGCACAAGCACAGCCATGCAAAGCTACTTCCAACGTTAGCTTCGGGAAGACTTTCAGATGGAAAAGACTTGCATTTAGAGCGAGCGATATCTTCAATTTCCATATGTCAGACGTCGAATTACACAACGCTAAGCACTCACGAAAAGGGACCTGGGATGCACGACTCAGTACTGGATCATTGCGGTCTTCGGGAAGTACATACCAAACTCCAGTTCCAAGGTTATCCGAGTCACCAAAACTCGTTACCTATGCTGAATTATAATCGTAAACATGATGATCCAATTGTCGATGCGCACAAGGTAGTAATACAGAGCATGACACACTTGGACGGGGATCAATTCAGTAGATGTCAACTGAGATGCCAATCAATCACTCACTAAAGGAAACGTGTAAAGTGTCTAAAACCCTGCAAAGCAATCAGGAAAGCACATCCCATCAAACGCAAGGAAGATCACCAGATGAACGCAACCTATAACACTTTCGTAAAAGGTCAAAATCCAGTATAAACTAGACCCGACATACCAATATTTTCACACTATTGGGGTCACTGGGATAATATACATAATACAAGTATGTCTTGCAAGGTTCGCGAATAATCAGTGAGTGTTACCACCAACAGACGAAATATGACATACCTGCAGAGTCGTGATACCATACAAGCTATTGTCCAGTCACACTGTCAAGTTCTGGCGGAAGGAGGAAAATTCTCGACGCACATGGCAGTCACCATACCTCCGATGAACCCTGCGCCTGAAAGAGGGTCAACTGCTCCCCTATGGACAAAGATATGAACAAGATACTCACCAAACGTATCGTGAATGTCCACCATTATAGCAAACGATCAGTATACAGAGAGATGAAGAAGAAAACGTTTTTGAAGGGGCTGTATACCGCAAGGCATTTATGATATGGGGCTCAGGTCCCAACAGATCAAGTGTCCACGATGGGAGAAGCTTGAGGAAGGAGCTAAAGATATTAAATCTTTTTTGGCGCGATTTGCACGGGGGTCCAGCCCTGTCCAGCCGGACCCTAGGTTATCAGTGAGTTGGCGCCCAATACTTGTCCCTGCCAAATTAAAAATAACGTTCGCCGTTGACATTTGCTCTCATCGCCGGGAAAATCCTCACCTCATGGCCTCCATACTAGTGTCTTTGAATGCTGGACTTGACTGACTATGCATTTGCTGTGCGCAGTCACCGAAAAATTAACTGTGCTGGCCATCTCCAAAATCTGATGCCAAACCACTTTTTCGGATGGCAGGGCACCTGATTCCCATGACTCTTACACTGGGCACTGCCTGGCACTGCGTGTGAATAAGAAGTATGCCAAAGAAAGGTGACCCCCCAGGAAAGCACCTCTTTCTGAGAAGTTTGACCCCTTGATAAGCGTCATAGAGCCGGGACACCCTTGTCATAACCAATTTTTTTGGTGGTGTCGTTGGCCGGATATTAGCCTAAAATAGCCTGCTGCCTCAGCCTGCCTGCCATTATCTGAGTTCTAAAACATGACCATGATTAAATCACTGAGCGGAATGATTCGGAGAAAGGCGGTGCCCGGAGAAAGCCCGACAGCTGGACTGCCACTTACGAACACACCAACATCACATGAAATCCGCTAACACTGCGGTCAGTACCTTTAGATGTAACGAAACGCAGCTAGAGCGGAACACCACAGCGCTGTCTTGCACAAACTGCAACATGTACCCGATCATTAATATATGCGTATATCCATAGTGTGTATTCACACAAAAGTTGACCAATAACTGTCCACTATGTCATCATATCCGCGCCACCGCAGAGTTTCTGCCGCGTGTACACCGCAAGGTGCAATCAGCACTGTGCTTATGTAACGTCCGAGTACCCAGGAGCACCTTGTGGGTCCGAGATGAAGATGTTGTTACCTTTGACGTTGATGAAGGAATACTATGGGGCTAATTAGTTCATATGCAGGAACGTCGAGGCACGACGAACCTCCGCGAGATCCGTGTCCTTTCCTCGGTTGTAATTCTGGTATACGAGGTTTATCTGAATAATACGATGTTGGACGGGATGTTGGATGCGCAGATCAGTACGTACCTCGTTCATAAATGGTCTCAACCCAGCTTGCTCTAGCATCTCCCACCAAGGCAAGAAATCCTCAAATTTCTTGTCCCAGGCATGAATCTCGACTATAAGCTGTCCGAATGGTAGTGGTTCCCCAGACAAGATATACGGCTGGATGATCTGCGAGAGTGTCTCAAACTCCCAACCTTCTATGTCGATTTTGAGTAAATCAATGTGGTCATGCTCTGATTAGAACATTTTATTAGCAAGAAATAAAACGGAGATAAAAGCGCATACGAACTGTTAATCTCAAGCAGTGTCTTGAGAGTATATAGCTTAGGATTATTGTGCGGCTCGTGAGAATCAAAGTTGGCAAGGCCCCATGAAAAGAAGTGTGTACGGTAGTTGGGCTTGATGTGGGATCCAAATGAGTTGGAGCGATAGTCGTATCCCCAGACTTGACAGTGCCGCGTCCGTTCAAGGAGCTCTGCCTCGAATGTCGTTTCATAGTTCATACCTACGCATGTGTAAATGAGTGCTAGTCCGAAATGAAATGAAATGGACAGGCACACCGAAAGTGTATATGATACAGTCGGGTTTGTGCTCCAGTCGGGATATGCCGCATGCCCACTTTCCGCCATCCCCTAGTGCACCTATGCGCTCTAGTTCGTGCGGACAGTCGAAAGACGGAGGAAAGAAGCTCCCTGAGAATGTTGGTAAATGCCTAATGGCAAACGGAAATCTTCATCGACCAAACTCACAAGCAGTGTATGCTGGCCATGGATCCTTGTCTGGTGGGAACCTGAAACATTTTCAACCCTCCACAACAGGACTAGTGAGCTAGCAGAACGTACATGACAATATCGCGGGAGCTTGTGCCATATCTATGTATCAGGTCCTTGCGACCAGCTATTACTTTCTGATAGACCCTTTCTGCTCGCTCAAGTCGTGCTGGAAGGGTACTGTCACGGATATAGGCAGCATACGAGTCGGTGGAGAGCGGAGATTCATACGGACTTAGTAGGAAGAAAGTTGTTGTCAGAACCAAAGCCACGATGAGGAAATATCGAGGATGTCTCTGCCAGACTGCAGGCATGACGAGTGTTAACGATTAGGTGGCCGGTAATGACAGGACTGAAGGGTATGCGCTGGCGTGAATGCTATGTGAGGAATAATGATAACCAGCAAGAGTCGTGTAACAACGCGCTGGCACTAAAAGTGCATGCAATCAGTCAACATGTTCTTCAAGATTGTGACTGACAACTCACGCAGGCTACAGAAACTTGTAGCTCGCTGTTGGCTCGCCGTAGGATATTTTTGAGGTTAGTACGCACAGTACATAGACCACTGTTTTCACTAGCGACGTGGCAACGAAATCTCCCACTAATCCCACCATGTCCTCCAATAGTGATCAGGAAACTATCTACACCCATGCTACTGAAGCTCCTTCGAGGGAATCACGCCATTTGGTACGTTCATTCAGTACTTGTGCCTATATATCTTCGTCGACATATGATATGTACCACAGCAAAACCAGATGAATCAAGGTGATGTATCTGATAACGACAACCAAGTGCTAAAGGAGAGGCTAAAAGTAGCTGAAATGATGTTGAGACTCAGGGAGGATCATGTCATAGCACGAGAGGAAGGTCTGACAACGATAGAAGAGGGTCTGAGGCTGCGTAAAGAGGATCTCAAGTTTCGGGAAGAGGATCTGAACATTCGAGAAGAAGAATTGAAGGTACGAGAAGATCGTTTGCTCATGCGAGAGCAGGAACTGGAAGAAAGGAGTCGCAACGTATGAAAGGTTTACACTCAGTGAATTCATCCCTGGCGCAATTTCATCGCATGTCCTCTGCAGCGGCGAGCACAGTTCTAGAAATACATGATGCTTCGTCGAACTCAAATGCGAGCTTCTATCCGGGCCGTCATACATCATATTTGCAATTAACCGCTGCATTGTCAACGACTGTGAGCCACCTGGGGTTTACTCTGATCTTTCCGTTTCGGAGAGCAAGCCGATCCAATCGATGTCGCTCCTCAACATACTACCGTTGAAGTGAGAACTGCAACAACCGGTTTCACAACCAACCTGATATTCATTGTGATCACTGGACAGAACCAATGACGCAAATGATGGCAATTGCCGATTCACGTGGAATGGCGCATGACCTCAACGAGGCCACTATTGAAAGGCCTCGAGGCGAATGAACGTGGCAAGCACCTCCGAGAAGCATAGTCCTCGACTCCTTGCGTCCGGTAACCTGATTGGCCTGTCCAGCGATCAAACATAGCCTGCTCTCCATGGATTTAACAACGGTGAAGTATTCACCGCTCCCTCGATTCGTTGCAGTCTCGTTTTTGTTCACAATGTCTCCATCGCCGCGCACTCCATCAAGCGCATGACGCAATGCCCCACTCCTTATTTGTAATTTATCGTCAGCGGGAATGGAACCATGCCGCATGGTTTCATTTAGGCAGGTGAGAGACAAGACCGCTGCCTCGTGTCTACCCTTGTCGAGCGTATAAAGCCCCGCCTATCTGCAAACACACCTCATCGAGTCATTCTCTGCACACCACCGCCATGATCCACTTCGTACGAGTCTTCGTGTACTTCCTCCTGGTAAGTCGCAAGTTCAAGGCATGTCTTTCGAGATACTGATTTCAGCATCCAGTTTATTTTCTCAGTCGTCGTTATGTCGCTGTGCGCAGTAAGGCTGCACTACACCTTACATTTGTCGCCACGCGATCCTCTCAATGGAGGCGTCCGATTTTACGGTATGTTGATTGTCACGATACAGGTGTCCGATCCCTCACTCAAGCTTGTCAAGACCACATCGTGGTTGAACTGATCATAACATCCATCATCACCATGTTCTGGTCCATGTTCACGTACGTCTGTCACCCACTGCATTCCCTCCGAGTTTAACCCTACTCGCATCAGTGCCCGGACCATACACGGCAGACACGAACATCGCAGGATGAACAGCTTCACCGCAGAGCTCGTCGGGTTGTTTATCCTTTTCCTCCTTTGGCTCATCGGTGCTGCTGTTGCCACAGTACGTCATCCCACCCACTTCCCTATGATTCATGATACTCACACGCTACGGCGCAGCACACCAGCAACCCACCTGACGTCGACGTCAAGTGGGGTAACCTTTCTTCCTGCTGGGCGTATAGCGCATGCAGGATCCTCACTGCACTACTTGCATTCACTTGGCTAGGCTGGCTCCTCGTCTTGGCCCTCTTTGTTATGTCTTTACTGTTCGCGATTGCCAATAAGGCATTCCACGATCCGATGCATGGGCGCTGGGACCGACGTGCCACAAACTACGGAGACACGTCTATTAATATGCGCAACATCGTCAGGTAAAGGTGATGTCAGATCAACGGGGCGTAGACACTAGCACGTGGAGTTGAATGACGTGAAGTGGTGTCTTTCTTTTAGGTGGGGAGAAGCGGGACTCGTCAGAATGTGCTATTTACACAACGATATTTACATTACATTACGATACCACATATCCATGGTAGCACTGATGCAACGAAGATTCTGCGAATCATCGCAGGTCACACTATTGAAAGGGAAGGACAGCATTCGAGAGGACTACAGTCTCAGACGGAGAATTTATCATAGTACACATTATTTTCGAGACAGTTTCACGATTACAGTGCTGATAGCCCATACACTTCTCCGACATGCCATTATATCGTTCAATTAACGTTCTCAGCTTCAGCCATGCGCACCCATAGACCGCCCTATTGAATGAAGGTATCAGCACAGAAACGAGGTAGGAGGATAGCACAGTACTTACATGAGCGTAAATTGTCAAATGTACTTTCGGCCAGAACTTTTCGCGTGATTTGCGACCCTCTGCTTGAGCCCAGTCAGCAGGCGGAAGAGTGTGGGGGGGTTGCGCTTCTGGGTGGAGAGTGATAGAAGAGAAGGATTGGAGGAGGCGGATGAGCATGAATGACATCTCGTTGTAAGCGAACTATGAGTTGAAGTCAGGGGATTTCGAAGTGAGGAATATGAATAGGAGTATCACCTGTTGCCCAAGACAGATGCGGGGGCCGGCGTTGAAGGGGAGGAAGATGAAAGGTTTAGGCGTAAGATACTTATGTAACCGTTCATCGAGGAAGCGGTCGGGATCGAACTCATCGGCTGGTAAGATGTTAGTGCTTGCAGATTGATCATTCGAAACAGTAAGTGACGTGCATACCATCAGGACCCCAAAGATCTTTTCTGCGATGCATTAGAAAAACGGAGTAGGAGATACTAAACCCATCATCTGCGTTACGTTGGAAATTCTAGGAGGAAAACGCTACTGTACCTTGTCTTTGGGGGGACGTATATCGGTTTATCCAAGTGGTTGGTTGCGGGTAGAGTGGATGCATTGACACTTGCGCTATCATGATGTGAGTATTTCGTAAGAATGCAGGATGTGGAGCGTACCGAACATTGAAAGGTCTGAAGAACGTAATTAGATTGGTAGAAGATACCCGATTCAAATAGCTTACACAGGAGAAAACACCCTCATAGTTTCTGTAAAGCGAACATGTCAGAGGTCTGATAAAAACAAGCTACAACAATAGTGTATACCGTTAAGAACAGCGCGAAGGTACTTCATACTACGAATCTGATCGTAAGTCGGCCTGTCGGTAGGTCCTACTTGTGTCATAACCTCCTCTCTCAAGCGGGTCATCACATGCGGGTGCGTGGAAAGTAGATACATGGCAACAGTAAGCGTCCCAGCAGTCTACGTGCATGGTAATTAGTTGATATTCAAAGGCATAAACAGTATATTTACCGTGTCCCTTCCGGCGATCAGGATGTTCAAGATTTCATCTCTCAGTACCACGGGATCTTATTACCAGATAATTCAGTCTCGTGATACGCGAGAGTGCAGGCGCCCTACCTGTTGTCATCTGGACAAGATGGTCCAGTAATGTCGTATCGTCGTTATCAACATCCTTTTCCTCATTGGCATACGATTGCTTCTTGGCGATAGCCTCTTTCAAGATCGGATCGATGAACGAGTTCACAATTCGCATAGGTTCAGTGGTTTTATCCTTGAAGATCTCAAACAAGGGCCAGATCCAACTTTTGCGGGGACGCTGGGCGATAATTGTCTGTGCATCTGCGAACGCCTGAGCGAAGTTTTCAGCTATCTTTGCCTTCCCAGTAAGGGCTTCCGTCGTTGCGACGTTATGCGGGTAAGGTAGTCCTGCGGAAAGACTGTGCACGCAATTGCCAAACAAAAATTCCGTGGCGGAGTCGAGCGTGAAACGGGATATCAGGTCCTACGAATTTGTGTCAATGTACGATGTAACAGTAGGATGTGTTTGGCATGAAGCTGACCTGGAAGTCGACGGGATATCCAGAGCGGAAACGAGCCTTCATCTGCGAGATAGCATCTTCTGCATGACGATCAAAGATATTGAAGTGACCTATTCGGTCATGGCTGAAGAAGGGCCTTGTCATAGAACGATGGAATTTCCACATTTCGCCTTTTTAGTGTGCTGTTAGTCGCTCTGGAACCGAGTAGAAGTTCATTTACCGTCAGAATTAAAAACACCCGTCCCGAGGACACTTGACATCGTATGCCTAAACTTATCTCCTGCATAGAACGTTTAAGAAGGCGCCGATCACCGCATATATGACAACTCATCCACCTTTGACATAGTTTTCAAATTCGGTCGCTAAGATAGTCTGGGAATCAACGGGTATCAGTGCGATACCTTCCATAGAAAAAAACATCAGTATACCTTGATGTGACTAGGTTCCACGGTAAATATGACGTTCTCGAACATGACATTGAGGTTGAAGCACGTTCCTAACTCTGCGATGATCTCTACCAGTCCATCACCTGAAAAATAATTCATACAAGATCAAATGTGCAGAGATTGCGGATAGTTGTACCAGGATAGCCATTATCAAATCGTTCAACCAGTTTGAGCATGGTGTCGAGGTTACCGAATTGTTTGCCCCTAATGGGGGGCGCCAGGCGGGCACCCATCCTTGCAGCTTGTCGGCGGTGAATGATACGGAGGTACAGGATGCGCAATGCGAACCCGATAGGTAAACTACCGGTCGCACCCAGTAGTAAAATCCATGATGGCAAGGATATACCCAACTTTGCCGCGAATCGCGCTAAGCAGACAGTGCCTATATACATAGAGCTTCCCGATAGGACTATGCGACCAAGGAAAGAGATTCCGGGTGTGATCATATCGAGTTACTTCCGGCGTCAAGTGATAAGGCGGCAAGTTCAAATCCGGGTGCGACTTGGGAGGATGAACAAGAGTTGTGGGAGCCAATACAACGAACTATCGGATATAAAACCGTGTTGCAAAGCATTTGATTTTGTTCACCCACTTCAAGTGACGGATAAAATATTCATCATGGACATGACAGTGGAAAGATCTATTCCTAGGGTGGGTTTCATTCCCGTCGACAATACATGGAGACAATTACCTTAAGCTGACTCTTGAAACAGTCTAAGAGGGTGAATGTAAGGTTCCGGTACGTGGCACTGGCGGTGCTTGAGATACAATGCGGTTACTCTGGACTGTCAAAGCAAACACTAGGATGGATTGGCCTTGAGCGATCGGGCAGGTGCTCGGGTATTGTCTTCGGAGCCCGATGATAGAAAGTTTTATAAAAGCCATAAGGTTAGAACAGACGAGCAATGAACTAGTGACCGGTCACAGGATCGTAGTCAGGGGTTACCTCTGCGATTTCCGCACTCCACATAAGTCGGCATGCGGCCATGGGCCAGTCTCAAGGTGAGCTTGGCAGCGCAAGTTTAGCTTAATATTCGTACTAGTAAGCACAATATTTACTAGATATGCATGCTTACTATGGAAGTATGAGGGAACCCATGAGTTCTAGTGGCGTAGTTGTTTAAATGTGATTCGGATCATGGATGCCCCATCGATGAGACGATGATGATGTAATAGAAATGGGACCTGCAGGCAAAAAAAAAAAACTTAGCATAATCATAATTAATATCGTGAGTATAAAATGCAGAATTATGAAAATTTTTAGCAGCGCTGCCATCTAGCACAAATTGGCACTAGTGATGTGTGTGATACTGAAAACCTCCGGTCAGACCAAAATGTTTGTGGGGATGAGTTGCACTAAGAGAAGAGTCAAAGTATAGTTCAACCAATGTGGGAGCTCCTTATTGTGACTGGTCGAGCGAGTTCCGACGGAAAAGTTTGATGTGACTAGGTCCATAAATAGTTTAACCACGCCCTGAATGACCCCTGTGAAATTGTCACCGCAGTACTTTTATTGAAGGCGCTCAAACCGCAGCCACTATAGTGACCATCAATCATATTATCTGTGTAGGTGGCAATTCAAGGTTATTTTTTCATCCCCTTATCTAGGTCACCAACTAGTAACTAAATCCGATTGACCTAATACTATGTCTCGAACTTGGCTTAGCCCTGGCGCGGCCTACCTCACGCGGGGTTTGCTTTCCGTCGTTGTTCCGGCCGCGTCCTCCGTCATTATCGTAGTTCGCCTGGCCTCTCTAAAAGGCGTTCGAATTTCTCCCTGGCTCATATCTGCAGTGGTTTTAGGTGCAGCGCCTCTCGGGTTTGCAGCTTACGTTCTTGCGGATGAGATATCGCAAAAACGAAAGGCCAACCGACTCGGTGCCAGACTTGTTCCTCGTATTCATGGAAAATTACCTGGAAATCTGGACAAGGTAGTGAAGATGGTCTTGAAGAACGAGAATGAATACCTAGGTACAGCCTTCATTTCATGCATACCATGTTCGTGCTTTACGGAATCATACTTTTGTCTAGGACGACCTATAGAGGACGAGATAAAGGTACTCGGGCCGACCATCAATTTTCGTTTTTTCTGGGAGGACCTCATTTTGACTACGGAGCCACAACACATCAAGGCAAGCTTCAATATATATATTAGAAGATATTTCATAATCGAACGCCACATAGACTATTCTCGCAACTGACTTTGATAACTATGTCAAAGGTATGCACCTCAAGTTAGATGTCATCTGTTGACATGTACCATGTGACTCGATGCAGGTGCCAAATTCAGAGAAGCAGCTGATTCTGTCCTTGGAACGGGCGTATTCAATTCAGATGGTAAGCATGCATTGGCGGACCTTTTATGCTGCGTCTGATTCACCAATTGGTTGTGCCACCAGGTGAAATCTGGAAGTAAGCCATATATTTGAGGATTACTTCCGATGGGGAATCTTAGATGTATCTCTAGGCTTCACCGAACTATGACACGGCCTTTCTTCACTCATGATCGGATAAGTCACTTTGAGATCTTTGACCGTCATGCGGATCATGCTATTACTTTGGCGAAGAAGCGTTTCAGAGCAGGCTTGGCAATTGACTTCCAAGTACGGGCTCTTCCAAGCTGGCGTTTTGACATCTTCTGATTCCACCACAGGATCTTATATCCAGGTTTACACTTGACTCTGCCTCAGAGTTCCTATTTGGACACTGTATCGATTCACTCTCTGCTGGACTCCCTTATCCCCATAACGCAACACAAGTCACAAATGCTATTCGAGGAGACAACGCTGCTGCAACCTTCGCATACGCTTTCTCTCAAGCTCAACAGGCAATAAATCGACGTGTTTCTATCGGGCAGACCTGGCCGCTGGTTGAAATTCTCGCTGACGGTACCGCGCAACATATGAAAGTGGTCAACGCGTTTTTAGATCCGATCCTCAAAGACGCTCTGGAGAAGCGTAGCACCGCTGTCGAATTTGACAAAAATGAGTTCGCAGACGACCAAACCCTTGTGGACCATCTCGTAAATCTGACTTCAGGTGAGATAGCATGTTACCACGGAATTTCTGTCGTTGAAATATTCTTTTCAGACTTCAAAATTATCAAAGATGAGACATTAAATATATTACTGGCCGGAAGAGATACGGTAAGTTGCATTTACCTGTGAATCGTCCTAGTATGTAACAGGACAATCAATAGACGGCCTCAACATTAACATCAGTTATTTATTTGTTGGCAATGCATCCAGAGTTCCTCACTCGGCTCAGGGAAGAAATTATATCGAAGGTTGGGCTAACCCGCAGACCCACTTATGATGATATCAAAGAGATGAAGTATCTCAGAGCTGTCCTCAATGGTGCATATTCTCATTTCTTATCACGAGGATGTTGCTCACTTATTTTAGAAACACTACGCCTTTTTCCTGCTGTGTAAGTAATTGAATTTGATCTCATACGCACCCTGCCTCATACCTCAACCGCCTAGCCCCTTTGATATAAGGTATGTTCTTAGGTTCCTCGAAGATACTAGACTTGAGCCATGAGCTTTCAGGGAAAATATTTGTGACACTACATGGATATCCCCCGAAGATGGGAAGAAGCCGCTATTCATCCCAAAGGGGACCATGTATGCATCATATTCAATCATTTAGATCCATTGCGTAATTACTTGAACGATTTTAGGCTGAGCTATTCAGTGCTTCTTATGCACCGGAGAACTGATCTATGGGGACCAGATGGTAAGTCAACTCCATTTGTTTACATATGCGTTCTCGATTTAATCGGACCCTGTGCTCTAGCATTGGAGTTCGATCCGGATAGATGGCTTGACGAGCGCGTGAAGAAATACCTGATTCCCAACCCCTTCATTTTCTTGCCATTTAATGCCGGACCCAGAATTTGCTTAGGGCAACAAGTATGTCGTTCATTCATTCATGCCACAAATCTCATACCCCCATTTCTACTTCAGTTTGCATACAACGAAATGTCGTTCATGGTCATCCGTTTACTGCAAAACTTTTCCGCGATTACACTATCCCCCGAGCCCGCGATGCGCCCACCTGCGTGGTGGGCTGAAAAAGGTGGCCGGCAGGCTATCGAGCAATTCAGGCCGAGAAACCACTTGACACTTTATGCTATGGTAAGTCTTACTCCGAGGTGTTTTGCAGACGTCTAATCAGGCTCTACCTCGTAGGGTGGTATGTGGGTTAAGATGGAAGCTGTAGATGACGGCGAAGTCATAGACTAAATATAATCTTGGTGCTGTGGGACAATATTACCAGGTCGTTCATTTTTTTCTTCCATTATGTTGTTGTTCTTGATTGTAAACATACGCCAATGCGTGATTTTGTTTCAGAGTCACAGGAAACGCTTGACAGGTACTCCCCAGCTGAACTCAGTCTGTGGTAATCGCGGGTCTCACAGATTCCAATCGCTGGATTCTCACCTGTATCGCTATTTTTGCTCTCCATTTTCACGTCATAATAACAGTTAGGCCCTGTGATGAAACTCGAGAAGCTGTCATCTAACATTTAGGTAAATAACGAAACTCAACAGCTACTACATACTAGTTGCACTCAGTGGCGGTGACCTTGCCATGGTTCCGAATCATTGGATCATCAGCGAAGCCAATGGGAACGTTGTCATACCTTCCTATAGTTGGCCTAGCTTCCAAGTCCGAGACGTCGCGTCAGTGGGTCGAATCACTATGACGTACTGCAAACGATATGCACTATCCAAGTTCGCGTCACAAAACGCACGACTTCTTCGGTGAGCTTATTTTTACACCGGCAACCTACCTGACTTCTCCACGTATAACGTGTCGTAGTCCTATTTGCGTGGAGATCTTGGGCGCCAGTTACTTTATCACGGAAGTTTCAATGGATCATTCATTTATCAGTTTCAGTCGCGCACGTGTCGCCGGGTCATAGTGATTGAATGTCGATATCAACGTACAGCGAAGCTGCTGGCTAGTATATACCAATTGCAGCATAGCCCACATCAAACTAGCTTCTCACAAAGAGAGTCCTCATAGTTACCCAAGTTAGCATTTATGGCAGAGAACTTCTGCCAGTAGGTTTGCGTATTGGACGCAGGCGGGTATTTGCCACTATTTGTGTAGCTTAGTCAGTAGGGTAGAGCCTTCGGGCGTTGCCGTAGGTAGCAGGCACATTGGAGGGCGTCTCTGAAATGGCCGGACAAAGTCAGGGAGCAAGTCTGGGACAAAGTATGGGACAAAGTCTGGGACATCGGCAAGCCCATCGGCACCTCCAAGCGGAGTATGAATAATTCTGTATCCGTCACTGTTTCTCACACTTGCTCACTGTCTGCAAAGGCGCCAAGGACCGACTTCCGTCACTGTTCCTCACGCTTCCTTAATGTCTGTAATAACACTAAGGACTTACTTCCATAGTCGTTGCGAGTATTTTTGCAGCCATACAGCAACAGAGCGAGCTCATTACTATATCATATCTTGAATTTGGTCCTTAACATCGGCACCTTCAAGCGGAGTATGAATGTTTCAAAAAGGAGCGGGCAGGGAGAAGGCGGGTAAGGAGATGGGTGAGCAAGGAGAGTGGCGGGCAGAGTTGAGGCGAAGCATGAAAATTCAGCATTAATATTTCAGTGAGATGTTAGGCGGCGGTGGCGGCGGGCACGTTGGCGGGAGTGATTGACATGATCGTTTGAAACATCGAACGGACTTTGAATTCTGCTCGAGGTGCCGATGTCCCATACTTTCTCCCATACTTTCTTCCAGACTGGCCAAATCCCTGACTTTCTGGCACATTGCTAGCCAGACGAGCTGTCCTGACTTTTGAAGAGACGCATCTGCCCAACTTCGTGTCTCACTTCAGCTCCAAGTACTGCTGCATTTTTGTCACCTTCCGATATGATGAAATACTGCAGCCTGCACACTGATAGGATACGTAAGTTATCAGATCCATAGCTGCCGGTCCCTGGGACTTTGGCAGACGTGTGCATTATAGGCACCACCGTCGTGATAACCTGGGTACCTAACACGCGTCGCCGCGGCGTCGGTATGCGCCTTATTTAATAGTAGCGGAGACTTTGTCATCTGTTGCTTGACATGTGGTGATCGGGCGCAGAAATCCCCAAAATGCACGAGCATCACAGGCTCTGTAACTATAGGACAGGGATATAAATGCAAGAATGCATCCAAGCGCGTGCGCCCTTCTGTATTCTGGTTGTCCCGCTTAAAGATGGCTGCAGTTCAACAGACCGATCCCGGCAGCGAACTCGATGCCTTGTTCCCCTTTCCATCTTCCCCGCCGAGCGTGCTTTCCCCTCCGCGGCATCCTGGTGCTACCCCAGAAGCAGCCGCAGCTTTGTCGTATGTCTTAAAGGATAACTATACAAAGTACCACATTTTCTTTAACTACAAGCAGTTTCATAAGTGCGTATGTATCTTAACTGATCCGTGTCTCATACTGCTGATTCGAGCGGTGATGAAGCCATATCACTCATCGCGCGCTGGCACTTTTCGCTATGGGCGCTAGTGGACCTCTGATCGAAAAGCTCTATAAGCAAGACAGCGCCATCCAGCGCCCAGCCATCAGGTCTCCTGAGGCTATCACGGAAGAGAACTTTATCGAACATATAGGCGATGAAAAGTGAGTCTAAAGTTGATGCTCCAACATAGCGCTCAATTGATTTCTTGTTAGCTTCCACGCCGCATACAAATCCTTCTTCATCAAGGTTATCAAGGAAAAGAGCCTCAGCGCCACGCTAGAGGAATACATCTTCTCTAAGAAGTACAACTTTATAGAGGGACGGGACGCATCCGCCCAGCCGGTGATGTTAGCACGCTTCCTTGGAGGTTTTTTACACGCCTTCATCCATGTAGGATACGGCACGGAATTAGGGATCCCAGGCATGATCGTCGAAGGCGAGGAACGTGACACATCATTGTGAACGAGTCCCTGACAGACACCTAAAGGTCTTGCATTGACCAGCGTGCATGGGCATAATTTCTTACCATCGGATCTCTTCGAGCACAGCGATACGACTGCAGTGGAAGAGCCCACAACTCAACTTGCCTCGCTTGTCCTCAATACAAAGGCACCTACTGCGCCCTCTCAAGTCGCACAACCGCCAAAAAATCATGCATTCTCCATTCTTGCAAAGATCATACAGGATCCGAAATTCACACCGAAGGTGATCAAGAAGCATTTTAGAAACTTCTATGGCCTGATGTCCGAGCACGGCGATACTATATGGGACTATGCTAAACAATGGACGATCGACCCGTCGCAGCCAGGCGAAATTGAACGTAAGATGGAAGAATGTATCTGGACAAGCAGTATCCTCTACACCATTGGAGGATGGAACAAAGACGGAAGCTTCACAGCAGACTTCATCTAGTGAGTGACGTCCAATCTGCCATTTGCGAAACAATATTGATTTTTGGGGTGCTCCAGCATGCATTGCGTCACCTCAAGTCTCTTCCTTCCATCCTTGTTGGCTTACCTGCCAATAGACTCGCAAGTTCTGTTACTTCGTGGATACTTTGCGATGATTCTTGGGTTGCATATCACACGCGGCTTCCCTAGACTGGACATTCAAGGCTTCCTCAGCGCCACCTCACATCTTCCGTCAGAAAACAAGGTCGATAACCCATTCCTCGACATCGTTCAGTCTGGGATAATGCACCCAAATGACCATGTGTCAAAGATTCAGCGCGCCTTTGCACATTTCTCTTCACTCTATGGCGCACGGCCCAAGGGCTACTTCAAGGGTACGGAACTGGAGGGCGCAGAGGCGCTGGATGGATCGTTCTTCCTATTGGGTGCAAGATTGACTGATGAGTACATGAGGGAAGGGACGTTTTGGAGCCTAGAGGGGTTTCCTGCGAAGGATTGGGAATGAACGAGGGATTTTGAAATGTATGTGATACAAACACCGCTGAACCAATGACTGTAATTTTATGTGCTTTTTGTTTAACCCCACTAAATGTGTTTGTCGTCTTGATGTCACCCAAGACATGGCGTATCATATTCATTCACAAAGGACACGCAGCACGTGGATCTAAAAGTGGCTAATGATTGTGTGAGAAGTGTAGCTGAGTCGTAGCATCTGTCTTCGTTCTCTGAACCTGGAACGAGCGTCGGACTCCGTTTCACCTTGAGACTTGCCAACTCGACCTCTGGAGCTCGACTTTCCTTCATTTGACCACAGTTGTTCTTGTATATTGAAAGAGGAACTATCGCGATGCTGGAGAAGGGACCTCGGTTGTAGATTTGTCGGCGATTTGTCAGCAGATAGCAATGGTGTCAGTGGCCCTAATCTGTCACTACTGCATACTACATACTAGGACAAGGATATAAATGTAAGAATCCATCCAAGTACATACTCATTTCTGTATCCTGGTTGTCCCGCTCAAAGATGGCTGCAGTTCAACAGACTGATCCAGGTAGCGAACTCGATGCCCTGTTTCCCTCCCCATCTTCCCCGCCGAACGTACTTTCCCCTCCCCGATATCCTGGTGCTTCCCCAGAAGCAGCTGCAGCTCTATCAGGTGTCTTGAAGGATAACTACACAAAGTACCACATTTTCTTTAACTACCAGCAGTTTCATAAGTGCGTATGTATCTTAACTGATCCGTGTCTCATGTTGCTGATTCGAGCGTCGATGAAGCCATGTCACTCATCGTGCGCTGGCACTTTTCGCTATGGGCGCGAGTGGACCTCTGATCGAAGAGTTATATAAGCAAGATAGCGCCATCCAGCGCCCAGCCATCAGGTCTCCCAAGGCTATCACAGAAGAGAACTATATCGAACATATAGGCGATGAAAAGTGAGCTTCAATTTGATGCTTCAACGCACCGTTCAATTGATTTCTTGTCAGCTTTTACGCCGCGTACAAATCCTTCTTCATCAAGATTGTCGAGGAAAAGAGCCTCAGCGCCACGCTAGAGGAATACATCTTCTCTAAGAAGTACAACTTTATAGAAGGACGAGACGCATCCGCACAGCCAGTGATGTTGGCACGCTTTTTGGGAGGTTTGTTACACGCCTTCATCCATGTAGGATACGGCACGGAATTAGGGATCCCAGGCATGATCGTCGAAGGCGAGGAACGTGACACATCATTGTGAACGAGTCCCTGACAGACACCTAAAGGTCTTGCATTGACCAGCGTGCATGGGCGTGATTTCTTACCATCGGATCTCTTCGAGCACGGCGGCACGACTACAGTGGAAGAGCCTACAACTCGGCTTGCCTCGCTTGTCCTTAATACAAAGGCATCTATTGCGCCCTCTAAACTCGCACAACCGCCCAAAAACCATGCATTCTCCATTCTCGCCAAGATCATGCAAGATCCGAAATTCACACCGAAGGTGATCAAGAAGCACTTTAGAAATTTTGATGGCTTGATGTCCGAGCACGGCGATACTATATGGGACTATGCTAAACAATGGACGATCGACCCGTCGCAGCCAGGCGAAATTGAACGTAAGATGGAAGAATGTATCTGGACAAGCAGTATCCTCTACACCATTGGAGGATGGAACAAAGACGGAAGTTTCACAGCAGACTTCGTCTGGTGAGTGACGTCAAATCTGCCATTTTCGAACCAATATCTGATTTTTGGGGTGTCCTAGCATGCATTTCGTCACCTCAAGTATCTTCCTTTCATCCTTGTTGGCTTACCTGCCGATAAACTCGCAGGTTCTTCTACTTCGTGGATACTTTGCGACGATTCTTGGGTTGTATATCACACGCGGCTTCCCTAGACTGGACATTCAAGGCTTCCTCAGTGCCACCTCACATCTTCCGTCAGAAAACAAGGTCGATAACTCATTCCTCGACATCGTCGAGTCTGGAATAATGCACCCAAATGACCATGTGTCAAAGATTCAGCGTGCCTTTGCACATTTCTCTGCACTTTATGGCACACGGCCCAAGGGCTACTTCAAGGATACGAAACTGGAGGGCGCAGAGGCACTGGATGGATCGCTCTTCCTTTTGGGCGCGAGATTGACTGACGAGTATATGAGGTACGGGACGTTCTGGAGCCTAGATGGGTTTCTTGCGGAATGAACGAGGGATCTGAAATGTATGTGACACAAACGCTGCTGAACCAATGACTGTAATTTTATTTGCTTGTTAAACTCGCCAAATGTGCTGATCGTCTGATGTCACTCAAGATACGGCGTATCATATTCATTCACAAGGGACATGCAGCACACGGATCTAAAAGTGGGTAATGATTGTATAAGAAGTGCAACTGAGTCGTAACATCTGTCTTCGTTCTCTGAACCTGGAACCACCGTCGTTCTCTGAACTTCCTAGATGAATACTGAATGATGATGATCACCGCATCTACATCTTATAAGGTTAGCGAAATGCCTTATTCACAACACTTGCTATGAACATTGTTTTATTTTATCGCTGTGTATATGTTAATAGGGTTTTCCTCTGCTGAGCGCTGTCAAAATACATTTATTCCGGTCGAGCATGGTGCCTTCCCATCGGCGAATAGTACGAATCTTGTTTGACTGCATTGTACTTTGATATCTCGTCACTGTCAACGTTTCACAGCTGGACATTGCGGGGTCCGCCTTTCGAAATGACGTCGTTGATTTAACTCGGCATCCTGACTTGACGGCATATTAGCACAGCGATTAGTATGAATCTTGTCTGGCGATAATTGTACTTCGATATCTCGTTACTGTCAACGTTGCACAGTTTGACATCGCCGTGTTTGCCTTTCGAGTTGACATCGAGATCGTTGATTTAACTCGAATTCGTGACTTGACGGCATAGGAGTTCTAGTGAGACAACGCCGCTTTCCAGACATGTGCAGTAGACGGATCAGATCAGTGGCGGGGATACTAGTAGAACATGGTGTCAGATTCCCTGATGATTTTTAGTGCAGTTTCAGGTCGACTGTTGCTACGTCAGGCCAACTATGAGTTTGCCGTGATGTTGGACGAAGAATGAGGATTTTTTTTTTGACAGTATAAGCTCCGCAAGGACGTGGATATAGGGATATAGGCGCTCGATGTGAAGTATTCCTCACCTTCGGGTCTTCCGTATATGGACGGTCAATGTTTATTCCGTCCATGTCACAGGACGTGAAAGTGGAAAGGGTCTTTTGAGAGTGAGCTTGCTGGACTTATACCGTAAGTTGCGCCACTGAACGGATGGACAGGATGTCGAAACAGATGTTGGCCTATACCGGAAATCAGGGTGCAGAAAGTTTGTCTTTCTGCCACAAATGGCTAGTTCAGGAGCTACACTGTCCAGGTTCCGGCCGGGGCGACGAATGCAGGTGCTCGCTGCAAACCATCATTGCTGGAACTACCCGCATCGGGAAGACGATGACGATCTGGTGGGACTGAAGTTTGCAGCTGTGTGTGCAATCGAATGATAAATATGTCCTGTTGTGCTAGATGCTGGAACGACCACCGTTGGGGAAGGTTTTCTGGTGTATGCTTGGAACTGATGGTTTCTTATCTCAGATAGTAGAATCATTTGATCAGACACCTCGGTGAATCGGAAGGGTCAAGGTGCTAATGGGATAGCATACTCGGTAGGCGATGGTGCTTCGAGCTCTGGATCGGACGCGCGCGGCCAAGATATATAATACTCACTAGAAGGATCCTGTCTCCTCATTCTGATCAGTGGCGAGTGGAATATGTAGCACGTTGGAGGCAAGTTGATAGCATTTTTGTTTGGGACGAAAGAGGCCTTTAGCAGCTTTGTGTGGCATGTGCTTCAGGGACGAATATTTGGACAAAGATCGTTTGTAGTGTTTCCAACGGGAGTGCAAATAGAAATTTCCCACGGCATGGCACGCGCAACTTTGAACCCGTTTGCTCAGCATATCTCGACGCAAACACTCGCTTTCAGGAACGCCTGTCCCATTGGAGAGTTGTATGGGACAAGAATTCGATATGCTTCGAACCTTCCGTCCTTGATGTCGTTCTATTTGAATTTGAACGTGAACCCCGGCGGCTCTTTCACACTTCTCATTTTGTCGTCGACTTCTGTCTTCCACTGGTTTTGTCGTAAGCCATATATTCTCTTCCCGTGCCCTAACCGTGCAGTAGAGTGCGATGTTCCTTTGGGAAGTACCGTGCGGTGTTGTACGTGTCCTTGCTTGTCCTGCACATTCAGTTGCGCATGTGCGCTCAGAATACCCCATATGTTTATTACCCGCAATTACATCTGTTCTAATTTGCTTCTCTTCAAAGCTTCTTTTGTTCTCGGCTGTCACGAGCTCTTTGTCGAACATCGCCGCGTCATAGTTCGCGCAATACGCGATTTGCAGGATGCGTTTCGTTTGATAGCGACTCGGTTGTAGTGCCGATCACTTAAGGGGAGTGAAGGATCGCGACAACCGATGAAACAATGGCGGGCAAAGTTCCTTGAAATTACAGTTCCCAAGGGTGGAAACAGAGCCTGGGAGTTGAGAACAGGCGCGTCAGGGGCGCTGCGATGATGGGCGTTCGAGATAAAAATATATATTTGCCGGGGCACTTGTGTCGTATACACTGTCAAAGGACCACCGGCAATCTTTGCGAAAGATTGTCCTGAAAGCAGATTCATTCTTGCCGCATCTTGCGTGCTGAGCGCAAGATACTAATATCACTGGTCAGTACTTCAGCTTTAGTACTCGATGCAGCGTGTCGCAATATTGGCCACTACGCGCGGCAATTTTGCGTGGCCGATGAGCTTGATGCTACTAGTAAGTTTCCTCTGTCCGCGGCAATCTTGCGCAGTATCAGTATCAGCGCTGATACTGCGCACCGTTGCATATTACTACTTACGTATCATTATTGGCCCCGTTTATGTAATGGCAATGAGTTGTTCCAATAAGCGTTGACCAAATAGTTGAACAAGCGCGTTCAACGTGTTCTTTACTCTAGGATTCGACAGGTTCACTCACCACTGTCTGCCACATCTACCACTACCATTTCAGAAAGTGCACGGGATAGCCCCTCCCAAAGCTTCTCTGGAGACCAATGGTCATTCAATTATGCCCAGGCATCAATGCACCTGATTTATCAGATGCCTGCGTACGCACCTCCCTTGCAGCGATTGTACCCGCTGCGCTCGTCTTAGCCTTGTGTCTCTTCTCCATACCCCGCATTCCTGCATTCGCTCGTCCACTTGCTAGCGCTATTAAATCCCCCTTCCGCAGTTTCCTGACCTTGCGCGAGGCCGAAGCTCTAGATAGTCAAGGGGAAAAAACAGACGATCTTGTCATCGACAATACCATTCCTTTATGGCGCACCGTACTACTCTCATTTGTCGCTTTGGTCGAGGCTCTCGTTTGGTCTGCTGCCGGTGCATACACCATCATCATGAATAAGGCTTATATTTGGCCGGGTATCGCGCAACTTCTCATTGCTGCCACTTGGATATATGCCTCCTGCAAGCCTGTCTTCTGGCCCAAGCCGACTATCCACTTCGATCTCTTCTCCCTATTTGTGCTACACTTCCTCTTTGGCATCATCCTGTTCGGTGGTACTTTGTACGAGTATGAGGTTTTCGGTGTCCCATTGCCTCAGCTCCCATTCTTGGGCCTCGTTTCCAATCTCATCGCTATTCTGGTGCTTTTGACCATCGTAGGAAATATGCCCTTTGAGCTGCCAAGCAACCGTATCAAGAAGGAAGATATTGTAAGCCGCTATCTTTTTAATTATTGACCACTTGCTTATCTCCTTACCCGCGTCATAGTATGTCAAGTACTCTCCTGAAGACTATGCCACTATGTGGGAGTGGATAACGTTCTCATGGGTCTACCCACTTATCACTCGTGGCTCGAACATGACCATGAGCGAGGATGACGTTTGGAAACTTAGTCCCACCCAACAATCCCGCCCAGTGTTCATCAAGTTCAGCACCATCATGTGCGTATATATCATGCTACGAGGTGACCACTTGTTGATGTTAAATGTCAGTCGCTCTTCTCTCCTTCGCCGTTTGTGGGCTGCCAACTCGCAAGATCTTATGTGAGCTTCTGTCCTCTTTTACTGAAAATTTCACTCAACGCTCGAGTCAGACTGGATTTCTTGCTGACTTATGTCAGCGTCATATTCGCCTACGCTTCGCCATTCCTTTTAAAGCGAGTACTGCTTCTTATTGTATTAATTGCTACTGAGCTCAGCGATTTTCAGGCGTATCCTTGATGCTATCGAGGAATCTTCCGCAGAGGACCGATTCCAAGCATACATCTATGCTTTCTTGGCCTTCCTGTGCACGATGCTAAAGGTATGTATCCAAGTCTCTTATTCGGGAGCTCTCATTTACGTCGCATCAGGCAGAAGCTGATGTCCAACACCTGTGGTTCGGACGGCGAGCGGCGACAAGGATGCGTGTAGAGCTGATGGCTGCCATCTACGACAAAGCTCTCAAGCGTCAGGACTATTCAGGCATTATCGACAAGGACAAAGCCAAGGAGGCTGCCGATAAAAAAGCGGGAATCAAGCCTGTTGAAAATGCGACCTCGGATGACCCCAAGGCTGGCGCGGATGTTGGAAAGATTGTCAATCTGATGGCTGTAGATGCAAACAGGATTGCCATGATGGTATCTGGCGCATATTTTATCTATGGAGGTCAGTTATGTTTGCCTCCCTTGTCTGGTAATTGATCTCATCGCTATTGATAGCTCCGTTTGAAATTATCATTGCCACAACCTTCCTCTACAAGTAAGGAAGTCCGCTCGTGTCAATCAGTTGAAGCATCTCACCTTTCATTTACAGTCTTCTGGGTTTATCTGCATTTGCGGGCTTTGTCGTTCTCCTCGCTGGCTGGCCCCTGAACAGCTTTGTCACTAAACGCAGCGTCCGCATTCACAAGGGTGTCTCTGCTTCGCGAGACAAACGCATGGCTGTCCTTAACGAGCTTATCGGAGCTGTCAAATTCATCAAGTTCTTCGCGTGGGAAGACCGCTGGATTCAACGGGCTATGGATGCACGAGGAGTGGAGATGAATTGGATGGTGAAGGGTAAGTAGCTGCACCGTCATTTTTGGAAGTCGGCTGACGCGCCATTTCACTAGCTCGGATCAACTCAGTGATGTTCTCCCTGATCTGGACATCTGCTCCTATTTTGGTGTCGCTCATATCATTCTTCACTTTCGTGTACCAAGGCAACCAGCTGACTGTGTCGGTTGCTTTCACGGTGAGTCCGATGACTGTGGAAATGAGGTGAGATTGCTGATGCAATTTTTTAGTCTATCGCGCTGTTCAGCATGATTCGGTAAGTAGTCAATGGTACATTTATCTCGTTCTCTGGCTTATGCGGGCATCAGTCAGCCGTTGAATGTTATCCCAGCTTGGATTGTTCAAATACTACAGGTATGATAGCCTCATTTACTTTTAGAGCGTTGTATCTGATGGCGGGCTTTCAGACTGGCGTTGCGTTAAAACGTATCGAGAAATACCTCGAAGAGGACGAAGTCGATGACCAGGTGTCTTCCATCAAGAGGGCTCGCGCACCCTATAGCGATGAAGAGGATGACACCCTTTCAATCGAGAATGGATTCTTTAAGTGGAACGAAGTTCCCGAGCAATCTGAGGAAAATTCAAAAAGCAAGGGCAAAAGCCACTCTCGTGCTAGTTCGAGTGACGAAACTGCGACTGCTGTCGATTCCGAGGCCGGGTCCATCCGTTCGTCGCCCGAAGATCATAGATTCGAGCTCAAGGATATTTCGGTACGGTTTCCCGAGGGCGAGCTGTCTGTGATTACTGGACCGACGGCGAGTGGCAAAACTGCTTTGCTCGTGAGTAAAGTTCCTTCCATTGAATCTAAATTTTACACGATGCTTTATTAGATGGCACTGTTGGGCGAGATGACTACCATCAGCGGCAAACTGACTATCTCGAAAAATACGTCGAAGATCGACGAGAATGGACTTATGCACTCAATCTCATATGCCGCTCAATCACCATGGCTGCGTCATCAGTCCATCAAAGACAACATTCTATTTGGGCAACCTTTTGACGAGGAGAGGTATAATGATGTCGTCGAGTGCTGTGCGCTGCAGCCGGATTTGAATATCTTGGAGGATGGAGACGATACTGAGATTGGCTCTAGGGGAGTCAGCTTGTCAGGTGGCCAAAAGGCTCGGTGAGGCATGGGTTTTAGATCTTTGTTCGGGATGCTCATGGTATTCAGTGTTGCACTTGCTCGCGCCGTGTATGCTCGCACGAAGTATGTTCTGTTGGATGATCCACTAAGTGCTGTGGTGAGTGTTACTATCTATCTGTTCATATGCTACTCTCGTGCTTATTTTACGAATAGGACAGTCACACTGCGCGGTTCTTGTACGATAGGCTCTTCCGCGGACCGTTGATGGCAAACCGTACAGTGGTATGTCTGTCATTTATGATGATACAACGCAGTGTTAAATCCGTTCACAGATCTTAGTCACTCACCACGTGGAGCTCGTGCTCCCTGGCACTTATTACCTCGTTCGCATACTGGATGGTCGCATCGATGCCCAGGGCACTGTCAAAGATCTCCGTGCGCAGGGCATTCTGGACCACATTGCGCAGGATTCCACTGCAGAAGTCAAAGAAGAGGAATCTGTCGCAGCCTTTGAGGTCCCTGTCGAAGCGCAGGAGGGCAGCGATGGGGCAGACACGCCTGTAGAATCAAAGAAAAAGCCTAGAAAGCTCGTCAAGGACGAGCACCGGGAGGCTGGAGGCGTCAAGTGGGCAATCTATAATGCGTACTTGAAAGCATCGTAAGGGTCTCGTTACATTTCAGGTGTTACGTGGGCTGACTGCGGGGCAGGTCGTACTGGACATGGTTTATGCTCGGGATACTCATTGTTTGTTCGCAGAGCTTAGGTGTTATTGAGAAGCTCTGGGTTCGGGTTAGTCAACACTCTCTTCTTCATTATTGGTACTTTATGCTTGTTATAGGAATGGGGTCAAGCATACGGCGATGGTACCGAGCCAGCTCCGTACATCATGCCGTCCTCTGTATTGACCGAGAATGAGGTGCTGATGAACGGCTACATGTCCTACCATGACTATCAACACTACTCGAACAGCTACTTCCATGTTAACACCACTGGCTTCGGGCCCATCACGTTGCCTGACGTTCATGAACATCCGCTATACTACGTTGGTATTTATGGGCTGATCGGCTTCGCCACCGCGGCAGTGGGCATCTTGTCGATCTCTATTCAGTACACCGGAGCGTTGAAAGCGTCGAGATCTATTTTCCGCAAGCTCTTGACGGGTGTCGTGCGTGCCACGATGCGCTGGCATGATGTCACCCCGGCTGGTCGCATGCTCAATAGATTCGGGAAGGTGGGACTAAAAGCACTGTAGTTTTGGATCGTCAACTCACACATGGTGGTCTCTAGGATATTGAAACTATTGACACTAATCTCGCGAGCTCGCTATCAGCTGTCAACTCTTCATTGGCGACGTTTGCGGCTGCGATTTTCACCGTCGTGTAAGTCACTGCTCACATCTCGACAAGTCATATACTCATACATTGACCCCCTAGTATTTTCTTCCCGATTTTCCTTATCCCTGCTGTGATCATAGGTTTCTTCTACCGCCTATTAGCTCTTGGGTATCTGAAGACTGGCAGAGATCTTCGTCGTATGGAGTCTAATTCTCGGTCGCCTATCTTCTCTGGCTTTGGCGAGTTGCTTGAGGGTATTGTTACGGTTCGGGCCTTCTCTGCTGAAGAGCGCTTTTTGGACGACCTGCACGATAAGATCGACGTTACTACCAAGGTAGACTCGGACTCGATTTTACTGTACGATGGCATTGACGGTTGCTGTGACAGATGTGGTACAATTTCTGGATGACGAATCGATGGCTCTTGTTGAACTTTGATGCGCTCGGTGGGTTGGCTGTGTTGGCCACTACTCTCCTTGCGCTATCGGGTTATGTCTCAGCTGGTACCGCGGGTTTGTGTATCACAAGTGCTATGACCTTTACTACCAGTGTTTATTGGGCCTGTCGGTTCTGGACTGCACTTGAGCTTGATCTAAAGTATGTGGAGATGATTTATGATGTTCTTATACTCATGTGCATCCGTCTCGCCCTTTCAGCTCCGTCGAGCGTGTTGTAGAGTACCTCGATTTGCCTCAAGAGCCTCCTGCCATCATCGAGTCTAGTCGTCCTCCTGCTTATTGGCCTTCTAGCTCGACGAAGGAAGGGTTGCTGACTGTCGAGGACCTGGTCATCAAATATTCACCTGAGCTCCCTCCCGTCTTGCATAACGTTTCCTTTACTCTGAATGCGAAAGAGCGAATTGGACTTTTGGGACGCACAGGTAGTGGAAAGTCGACTTTGGCGATGAGTATTCTTCGTTTTGTAGGTGATGGTTGATAAAGGACGGTTTATGTTTGCTGAGCTGGTCTGTTAGGTCGATCCTGTCAGTGGTCGTATCCTGATTGATGGGATTGATATCTCTACGATTGGTGTCCATGACCTTCGCTCTCGTTTGGTGAGTTTCTAATATATTATATGTCTGTACCCTGTTACTAACTTGTATATCAGACTTTTATTCCCCAGGTGAGTCTGTATTGTGGTGCCGTGCCTCACATGAGATTGATGTAATGGCAGGATGCGACTCTGTTCTCGGGCACATTGAGAGATAACCTTGATCCGTTCGGTGAGTTGACATTTCTGGTTGTGGTAAGTTACATAGATGCCGAACCCCTTTCAGGTGAACACGAAGATAGCGAATGTTTGGACGTGCTGTACCGCGTGCAAATGCTCAGTCAAAGTGCTTACCAATCTCAACATACCTCCCGCGCACCATCTCGTGCATCCACTCCTGACGATGTCGCCTCTTCTGCTGCATCGACGGCTATCACTGACGTGGAGTCGAAGACGACCGTCACGCTCGATACCCAGGTGTCCGCAGGTGGCACAAACTTCTCGCAGGGTCAACGACAGCTCATCGCGATGGCGCGCGCGCTGCTCAGGCGAAGCTCGATTATTGTGCTTGATGAAGCAACAAGTAGTATTGATTTTAGCACCGACGCCAAAATTCAGGCGACGATCAGGGAGGAGTTCACGGATTCTTTATTACTCACGGGTAAGTGATCTACTTTGAGACTAGCTGACATTTGCTGATGTTGTGTATATTTATGGTTTCTTAGTTGCGCACAGATTACGCACCGTGATTGATTACGACCGTCTTATTGTGCTCGATGCAGGAGTGGTGCGTGTTATAATAGATTATACGGACTCACGCTCATGTGCGACTGCCAGGTTGCGGAGTTCGATACACCTTTGAATCTGATCCAGAAGGAGGATGGCATTTTCAGGACGATGTGTCTCAAGAGTGGCACGTTCACTGAGCTTGAAGCGGCCGCCAAGGCCAAGGCTGAACGTGATGTAGCCAAGGCTAGCGCATAATCGAGTACTTGAGTACTCATGGGTTGACTTATCCTGTATCAAACGTGCTTATCTAAAGTGGTCCTATGATCACGATGAAATTGATGCCAGCACATTGTCAGTCGCTTACGTAAGATTATTCCATAAATAGATGATAAGGATACAGTGTCCACCTTGATCTCCAGATTCTCCACCAAAATATCAACGGTCGAGATTTTGCAAGCCTCAAACACGCGTCTGCTCACAAAGCGTTCAAAGTGGCAGACTTCTTTTTGATTTTTTCACATGAACTTAGGAGATCTCCGCATCTTGTACCAACTCGTCTGCATCCATCAGAAACACCTTCCGTATTTTGAAAACTCCTAGTCTTGATTATAACAAAACACCACCGACATGTATTCTCGCAGTTGATCCAAGCACTTAATAGCGCCTTCAGCATACCAACGATCATGGAGCTATCTCATTCGTCAAATATAGGCCTTATTCGCACCATCTTCGAAGCATCATCACCATTTGAATGGGTAATTCGGTGACCATTGCCGACCCCTCCATAATGCCATTTTTATTTATTTTAATCTTTTTATTGTCACTGTAGGCTAGCCTAATGTCGACAGAACTCCATGATGCCATATCATGATGCGGGGTGCCAAACGGCGTACTATTAAAGGCGTTCGAATAAATTCTCTTTGAATCTATTACAAGCCTTCCGAATCATCATGAAGAAGTCAGTTCTCGGTTTCGTGATTGATCAATGGTCGGTGGTGCCTCCAGTGGAGACAGCTGATCTATCTGGAAAGACAGTTCTCGTCGTCGGTGCCAATGTAGGTATTGGACTCGAGGCGTCAAAACACTTTGCCCGTATGCGACCAGCGCGGTTAATAATTGCCTGTCGCAACGAGGCCAAGGGGAAAGTCGCTTTGGCTGGTACGTATAATCTATTTGATGTGAGATCACTGATTCTATTTTCTGAACTCGAAGAAATCGAACGGGAGACAAAATACAATGGATGCGAGCTCTGGATAGTCGACCTTGCTAACTTTGCATCAGTGACTGCGTTTGCTGATAAATTCGAGAAGGACGGCGGCAATTTGCATATTCTGGTTATGAACGCTGGGATCGTGCAGCCCGACTACCATCTCACCACGGATGGCTGGGAGTCTGTGTTGGTCTATTTTATCTTTCTGCCCGCAGTTATTGCTTATATCCACTGTCCAGACTACAAGTCAATCATCTTGCAACGTCATTGCTCTCGTTGCTCCTCATTCCACGACTAATTGCTGCGGGGAAAAAATCTTTAACACCTTCACGAATAGTAATTGTGTCTAGTGGATTTCACTACTGGATCACGCCCGCGCAAGAGGTCAAGGCCTCCTCGAAACCACTTGAAATGTTGAGCAGCCAAGAGTGGTGTATCCCCGAGTAAGCAAACGAATCAAACTCTACCTTCGTATGGACCTCTCTTACTTAATATCTCTCAGGCACATGCAATCCCGGTATCATGAGTCAAAGCGTACGTGCTTCCTGCCTTCTCTACTCGCTTCAACCTGACAGTTCACCCAGTGTTGAATGTCCTCTTCGTTCGCGCCTTAACGGACAGGTTGCAATCCGTCACACCACTCAGTGCGGTGGCCGTGAACCCAGGATTTTGTCATTCACAACTACTGCGCGTCTGGAGCGAGGGAACCTTTTCATTTTTTAAAATAGCGCTCGCCATTAAGAAGCGTCTCCTGGCTTGGACGGCCGAACAAGGCAGCCGTCAGCTTATATTTGCTGCAGTGGGCGGACGAGACAATGAAGAGACTATGAAAGGCGGCTATGTAAACCTTGGTCGCATCGAGGAAGTCGCCGATTTTGTGCTGAGCGACGAGGGCCATAAAATGCAAGACACTTTTTGGGTACGAGTCCAAGTCCACTGATTCGTCTTATTGTGACTAACCTTTTTGACATTTTCTGTCAGAATGAGACTATAAATATTCTCGGCCGAGTTTCCGACAAGATCGCTCCAATAGTCCAGGATTATCTAGTAGTACTATAAACTGAAATGTACGCGTGATGTAAGTCTACGGAATAGTGATGGAATCGACATTTTTGGAGACAGGCGCATCGAGAACTCAGACAACAGTAGAACGGCGTGCTGATTTTTCGGTTCAATGAAGAATTGAGGTGAAAGAAGGCCCAAGTAGAGAGATTCTGCGCTCTTGAAGCGAACAAAAAAAATATCTTCAAGAAATAGCGTGCAACCTGCGAGACCACTGTCTTCTTGATCTCTTCGGAGAGACCCCCCAGCTATGGCTAGCAGGGGTCCCTGTAATCTTGCGTGCGCGATGTATGAGTGAAATAATATCCCAGTTATATTTACCTTATCGATGGACCTCTTGCGTAATGTCGTTACGAGGACTAGCGCTGGTGGATCGGATCATGTCCAGCACAGGCTTACTTTGTCAGTAAGATTATTGGAAGTACCCGTGCATGACCAACTTAAAAGGGTATAGTGTCATGGACAAAGAACCAGTGCGCATACAGTATACCATCTTACTAGCTGACACACGTTTTTGCAGTTGATCCAAACACTGGCGCTTGTTGACTCTTAGCGTCTTGAGCTTACCAAGGAGGATGATGGAGCTATCCTGTTCGTTCGATGCAGGCCGTAACCACTCATCATCAGCATCAGTAAATTGATGAGTCCGTGATATGGTAGGCTGGTAGCCGTGAGAATATAGGATGATATAATTCTGCTCCTGCTGAATATACCTCATAGATGTATACGGCGAAAATATGAGTGATCGGTACATAGCCATGGATGTCTGAAAATCCATTTTACCACGAGGAGTTCGTGACAAGATCATGACATTGCACCGTACCAGCCCCTCCGTAATGCATGATGCGGTGTACCGCACGGGGTGTAGTCACGGTGCTATAAAAGTTGTTCGAATGGTTTCTCTTTAATTTGAACTTATCACAAGCCTTCCGAATCATCATGAAGAAGTCAGTTCTCGGGTTTGTGATTGATCAATGGTCGATGGTGCCCCCAGTAGAGACAGCTGATCTATTTGGGAAAACAGTTCTTGTCGTCGGCGCCAATGTAGGCATTGGACTTGAGGCATCAAAACACTTCGCCCGTATGCGACCAGCGCGGTTGATAATTGCCTGTCGTAACGAGTCCAAGGGGAAGGTCGCTTTGGCTGGTATGTACAACCGTTCAGAATGAATTTAATGTGAGACTATTGACTTTTATGTTAATGAACTTGAAGAAATCAAACAAGAGACCGGATACAATGGATGCGAGCTCTGGATAGTCGACCTTGCCAACTTTGCATCAGTGACTGCATTTGCTGATAAATTCGAGAAGGAGGGCGGCAATTTGCATATCCTGGTCATGAACGCAGGGATCGTGCAGCCCGACTACCAACTCACCACTGATGGCTGGGAGTCTGTGTTGGTCTATTTTATTTTCTGCCTGCAGTTACCGCTTATATCCACTGTCCAGACTACAAGTTAATCATCTTGCAACGTCGTTGCTCTCGTTGCTCCTCATTCCGCAACTAGTTGCTGCGGGGAAGAAATCTTCAACACCTTCACGGATGGTGATTGTGTCCAGTGAACTCCACTACTGGATCACGCCCGCGAAAGAGGTCAAGGCTTCCTCGAAACCACTTGAATTGTTGAACAGCCAAGAGTGGTGCATCCCCAAGTAAGCAGCAGAATCCAGATAAATTCAACTTCACCTCCATATGAGAATATCTTACTCGATATCTCTTAGGCACATGCAATCCCGGTATGGCGAGTCAAAGCGTACGTGCCTGCTATCTTCTCTACCCGCTTCAACCTAACAATTCACCCAGTGTTTAACGTCCTCTTCGTTCGCGCCTTAACGGACAGGTTGCAATCCGTCACACCACTCAGTGCCGTAGCCGTGAACCCGGGATTTTGTCATTCACAACTACGACGTGTCTGGTACGAGACAACAACCTTTTCATTTTCCAAAGTAGCGCTCGCCATTCAGGAGCGTCTCCTGGCTTGGACGGCCGAACAAGGCAGCCGTCAGCTTATATTTGCTGCAGCGGGCGGACGAGACAATGAAGAAAATATGAAAGGCGGCTACGTAAGCCTTGGTCGCATCGTGGAAGTTGCCAATTTCGTGCTGAGCGACGAGGGTCGTAAAATGCAAGATGTTGTTTGGGTAGGAGTCCAAGTTTCATCGATGACTGACCTTTCTAATATCTTCCATCAGAAGGAGACGATAGACGTTCTGACCAGTGTTTCCGACAAGATTGGTCAAATAGTCCGGGGTTATCTGGTAGTACCTGACTCGTCCATAAATTGACATGTATGTGATGTATCTGCAGAATAGTGTGCGCCTTTGGATATCTTGTTCTTTGTACTTTTGACCCTTGCGATCTTGTCTCCCTGATGCCAGAAACAGTATATCTGCAGCTCTAGTGTTGTCAATGGTCGAGCTCAAGAAGTATTTCAGATTGAAGAGTTACGGGTATCAATTTGTGGTCTTCGTGGAGTGGTGATGTTGGTAGGTATCAACATATCACCGGGACAGACAGAGCATAGCTCAATAGCCACGCTCCCCGGGTCTAAGTCAGCTCTCTGCTAATTCGGTAGGGTCGCATTCGTGAAGCTCCGAAAGGACGACCGAACGGTGATTTCCAGTTCTGCTCGTAAATTGCTCAATAGAGAAAGAACCTCTGTTGAAATCGACGCTTTTGCTGGTCAATCGGATCATTGTCCAGCACAGGCTTACTTAAACATTGTCAGCAAGATTACCCGTGCATGACTAAAGGGTATAATGTCATGGACAAAGAACCAGTGCCGCCGTATGCCGTACGGTATACCATCTTAGCTCACACACATTTTTGCAGTTGATACAAGCACTGGCGCTTGTTTGTGTCTTGAGCTTACCAAGGAGGATGATGGAGCTATCCTGTTCGTTTGATGCAGGCCTTAACCACTCATCATCATGATTACTCACGAGTCACTAGCAAGAGTAATGCAGTGACCACTACCAGCCCCTCCGTAATGCATGATGCGGTGTGCCGAACGGGGTGTAGTACTATTAAAGTTGTTCGAATGGGCTCTCTTCGAATCTAAAAAAGCTTCTGAATCATCATGAAAAAGTCGATTCTCGCATATGTGATTGATCAATGGTCGGTGGTGCCCCCAGTGGAGACAGCTGATCTATCTGGGAAAACAGTTCTCGTCGTC
This sequence comes from Suillus hirtellus, assembly GCA_016695485.1. Lineage (NCBI taxonomy): Eukaryota > Fungi > Basidiomycota > Agaricomycetes > Boletales > Suillaceae > Suillus > Suillus hirtellus. The sequence goes on from MU172291.1 coordinate 458,683, forward strand.
GGCGCCAATGTAGGCATTGGACTCGAGGCATCAAAACACTTCGCCCGTATGCGACCAGCGCGGTTGATCATTGCCTGCCGTAGCGAGGCTAAGGGGAAGGTCGCTTTGGCTGGTATGTACAATCGTTTAAATCGAACTTGATGTAGGATGATTGACTTCTATTTTCCGAACTTGAAGAAATCGAACAAGAGACCAGATACAATGGATGCGAGCTCTGGATAGTCGACCTTGCCAGCTTTGCATCAGTGACCGTATTTGCTGATAAATTCGAGAAGGAGGGCGGCGATTTGCATATACTGGTTATGAACGCAGCGATCGCGTTGCCCGATTATCAAGCTACCGCTGATGGCTGGGAGACCATGTTAGTCTATTCTATCTTTCGCGCGCACTTATAGCTCATTCGTCCTTCAGACTACAAGTCAATTATCTGGCAACATCATTACTTTCGTTGCTTCTCATCCCGCAACTAGTTGCTGCGGGAAGAAAGTCTTCAACACCTTCACGAATGGTAATTGTATCCAGTGGTGTCCTCTACTGGCTCACACCCGCAAAAGAGATCAAGACTTTTTCGAAACCACTTGAAACACTGAGCAGCGAAGAGTGGTGCATCCCCGAGTAAGCAAACAGATCAAACTTTACCTTCATATGAAAATCTCACACTTGATCTCTTAGGCACATGCAATCCCGGTATCAAGAGTCAAAGTGTATGTGCCTCCTATGCTCTCTGCCCACTTCAATCTGACAAACTCAACCAGTGTTCAACCTCTTCTTCGTTCGTGCCTTGGCGAACAGGTTGCAATCCGTCACACCACTCACTGCCGTAGCCGTGACGCCAGGATTCTGTTATTCACAACTACGTCGTGCCTGGTACGAGAAACCGACCTTTTCATTTGTCAAAATAGCGCTCGCTATGCAGGAGCGTGTCCTGGCGTGGACGGCCGAACAAGGCAGCCGTCAGCTCGTATTTGGGGCGGTGGGCGGACGAGACGATGAAGAGAATATGAAAGGCGGGTTCGTAAGCCGTGGTCACCTTGTGGAGGTCGCCGACTTCGTGCTGAGCGACGAGGGTCATGAAATGCAGGACACTGTCTGGGTAAGAGTCCAAGTCTGCCTTTCATCAATGACAGGCCTTTCTAACATTTTCCATCAGAAAGAGACGATAGACATTCTGACCGGCATTTCTGACAAGATTAGTCAAATAGTCCAGGATTATCTGATAGCATCTGACTCGTCCATAAATTGACATGTATATGTGATATGTTCGCAGAATAGTGTACGACATTTGATATAATGTTCTTCGTGCTTGTCAACTCTTGCGATCTTGTCTCCTTGATGCCAGAAACAGCACATCTGCAGCTCTAGTATTGTCAATGGTCGAGATCAAGAAGTATTCAGATTGAGGTGTCAATTTGTAGTTCAAGTCTGTTCAGGCAATCCAATCCCGGGGTGAGTTTCAGCCCATTCGAGACGTTCGTCCACCCAGATCTCGCGGTCATTAGAAGCCCAAACGCTGACCTGGAAGGACAACAGGTCTGTAAGCCGACGGAAAGGACGACCCATGTCATACGCCTCTCTCCACTCTGGGTATCGGGCAGACCCTTTCATTGCTGAAAGAAAAGCAGCACGTAAAACATTCCTTTCTTCGCTGGTTCCGCCTTCGTAACTGGATTCTGGGTCATCCGCATCTTGAAGCCATCGTGGGATCACTGCGCATTCCCATAGAGGCGCGGTGGTAGCTGCTTCAAAGTCGATAAAGCCAGTCACTCGACCTGAGTCGGTATCGATCTACCACACGCATGTGCGTTGAAGATAAGCATCATGAGGGTCATGCAATGACGTACCATGACATTTGATAAACGGAAGTCGTCCAACTTTAAGGAGAATGGTGTTCGTGGAGTGGTGATATTGGCAGGTACCAACGTATCACCGGGATAAACAGAGCATAGACCAATAGCCTTTCTCATAACACGCTCCCCCAGTTCAAGTTGGCTCTCTGCCGACTCAGTAGGGTCGCATCCGTGAAGCTCCGAAAGGACGACCGAACGGTGATTGGAGATAAAATCAAGTTCTGCTCGTAGATTGCTTGAAAGATATTCAGTTACGGTAGAAAAAGGACCTCTATTGGGATTGGTGTTTTGTGAGATGGGCGCGTCGGGAACTCGGACAACGCCATCAAGAGCACGGTAGAACGGCGTGCTGATTACCGGTCCGACGAGGAATTGAGGTGAATGAGGGCTCAAGTAGAGAGATCCTGCACTTTCAAATCGAAGAGAAAATATCTCCAAGAAATAGCGTGCAACCTGCGACACCACGGTCTTCTTGACCTCTTCGGAGAGATCCCCCCAGCTATGGCTAGCAGGGGTCCCTTCAATCTTGAGTTTGCGATGTATGAGTGAAACATCCCAGACGGGACACGTTAGATTTGGCAACCTACTTTATCCAAGATCATGTATTCCGCTCCAACAGGGTTCGATGCGTCAGAGTTCCATGCATGGATTCGTGGAACAGGTATATTTGTGAACGCAGCGATCATCTTGCACGTCGCAACCTTTTGAAAGAACATAAAGTTTTCAATGCCAATATGAATAACATACAACGCGTATTCCTAGCTACCTCCGATTCAAGCTTGTCCTTTGGAAACGCAGGAGAGGCCACTCGAACGACAGCATTAAGAGGAGCGCCATCCGATCGCAAGATATCATATACCTATAAAAATATCAAACATAGTAACCTGTGCTATGTAATGCCAGACGGACCTTATGATAACCTCCTTCAGCCAGTTTCTCCAGCTTGCAGCTTGTTAAGAAATGAAGATCAACGACCGATTGCAATTCGGCAAGGCTAAAGGAATCAGGTTCGCCGTCTCCATCGTACGAAAATGTAGACATTCGATCATCACCGACATCGCCCATATGTGCTGCAAGAGATTAGGTTTGGAAGAGGTCTCCGTGATCACTAGCACTGGTACTAATATTTAGCGTAGTATGGCAGAAGGTGTGGGAAACTTTGTACGGAGAACTACACGCAGTTAACTTTGAATCAGCGACATCATACTGGCTCAAGCCGGGGCTTGCAGCTGTGCAGGCCGAGCTGGGCCCACTGGTCGGACTTAGGCGAGAACGAATTCTGTCTTTGATTGGGGAGACATGAAACGATGTCAACAGTTACATACGCCAACTAGTACATTTATCAGTACTGATATTCACTCAAGCGACAAGCGACATTGAGCATATTCAAAACCTAAATCCTACCACCCACATCCTCAAGACGGAGAGCCACCATAACCCATCCTCCAACATTGTCTCCTTCAAAGTTCCAGACTGGTTTCAATATACATATATTCTGTGCTTCCTGTAGAAAGGTATACATGATGTAGAACCAATGACAGTGATGTTTCTTTTGGACGTACAATTTCTCTTTACTTCTTACTCCTGATGGCCTGGCTGGCGGCTTCGCAAGCGGAACATGACTCCGTCTGGTATTTCACCCATTTCTTGTGGGTGATATTCTGTGTTACACCTCCCTGCGTAGTAGCCGACCCCTTTCCCTCGCAAGTTTCGGAACATTTGGGGCAGTAACCAAGTTTTGCAGCTCTCTTCGTAGACTTGCCACATTTGCAGTGATGAACACTGGGGTAGGGTGGCATGGTAACTGAGATTGGATGTTGGTAACTGCGATGTGACTTGGCATAAGGGTCTTATAGAAAAATGGCTCAGTAAAATAGAAGAGCGGAGAGTACAGTCCTAGCAGTGGCTTTATTTAAAGGGTCAGCAACAATGGGATACTGATCAGGACTTGTGATAAGTACGCCACTAAGTGTGGGGCGGTAACGGTACCTGTGAGCCAGAAATATGTTGCAGAATCACAGAAGAGTCGGTATTCAGTACTTCTGTGCACACCTGGTACTCCAAGACATTATTTCAATCCGAGTCAGCTGTCACGAAGATAAAATTACTCCCTAGTCCCAAGACGTTAGCCGCAACACGGCGCAGAGCATATCGGACTATCCAGTTTCAAACCCAGGCCTAGACGGATGGGTCACAAGTCTATTAGGTGGCTGCTGGCATACATATGGCGTGTCATGACCGCAGCAGGTCGCGTCAATTTCACCTGGCCCACCTACGCCTTCCTTTCGTCGTACGAAAACGTAGACACCACGCTGGGATTTGAAAGAGGTGATGTCAGAAGGTGTGGGAAACCGGGGATTGGTGTCTCATCATTAGTGGCTTGGCGGGCCGATCTGTCTGACTTGAAGGTGTGTTGTATGGAAAGCCGGAGCACCGTGCTCGTTTTGTCAGCGAATTTGCTCACGTGCGGTGACAAGACCCCAAACACCATATTTTTGCATGCCGTGAATATTGACGTGTTGGTTTGTTGACTGGCATTTGCCAGTCATGCGCACAATTTTGCCAAAATTCAACTTCATTTGCATCTATGTACAAATGTACAACTTGTTCAGCTCCGGACTGGAGGCAATACATATAGTGCGGCTTGGAAGAAACCGCATTCAGATTACGACGACAGAACAAGAAATTCAACCAATCTACTATTCCAAGGCATCCATCTCCACCTCTGTTCCCATCTCCATTTCAGCTGTCCCCATCTCCATCTCTGTCCCTATACCTGCTGCTTTATAAATTTCTAGTTTAAAGCCACTCCATTTACAGTAGTCATTGCAATTATGCTTCTGCTCGAATGCACTGACTGCACGTTCAATGTTGCCACCCCCGAAGACATCGGCATCCTTGCCATTGTTGACTAAGCTACAGTCCTGAGATGAGTGGTACACCATTGCAAAGCGAAAGAAAGATCACATACGGATGAGTAAGAACTTGAGGGTTGGACAAAATTTTGGATCCACCTGCAGCGGAGCAGTCAGCCTAGAAGATCATGTATGATACCACACAATGTTAGATACCTTGATAATCGGAGATGAAAGCGAGACCACCAGTTTTGGCATATTGTATATGTTGTGTGCAAGCTAAAAATTCGGCAATTTTGTAGCCAACCTCATATGGGTCAAGCATTGGGTTGCAATCCATATTATGGATATATTTGAGGAAGTTGTCGGTGATCAACTCTTCAACAAGGTACCCAGCGCGAGGCATCTGAATTGTCGACTTCAATTTTTGGCCAGGTTGTACTTGATTGTGTGATAATGCAAGACCAGCCTCGACAAAGCACAGGCGAGGGATATGGAAAGGTGGAGGTTCAGATGAGTTTGAAATACAATGATCGATGTACTCGTATGAAAATGTTAGCAATGCACATGCCCAGTATAGCACATTTGCCTCTTTGAACAGCTTTGGAAGCTCATCACTTATTGTATAATGTCCGATCGTAAATCTCATCAGGTTTTTGCTGCCACCCAAAGGGTAATGCTTGTAAAAGGGTCGCTTAACTGCAACCTTTTGGCGTGGGCGTGAACCTAGGAGAGTTTCGGGGGCTGAGAACAGTGTCAAGAAACCTGGATGGGCTGTTTTGAAGCCTCTGGCACAGCATCAGTAAAGTCCAATTTTCTCACAGAGGTCACAAACTTCGGGTCTTGTGACAGTAAATCACAGAGCCCCATAGTTTGCGCAGGTTCACAGTACACAGTGATACAGCGACTCCAGTCCAAATCCACCCACAGACTCGGATTTCAATGTATGATACTATGGCCTTCAAGTTGCAAAAACTCACAAGTCTCACACACTACTAGTACCAAGCACAGTGTATCAATAGCTATAGTATTACTAGTATACTTGTACCGGCGCAAAAGTAGCAATACAATTTCTCAACTTAAGTTCGAGTTCATTTGAGCATACAACACATAGTAACATTCATGGTAGTAACGAAGGACAGCATAAAACAACTATTAAACACTACAAAAAATCAATCAATTAAGCTGAATCATGGGGGTCCGATCACACGAGATATCCAATGTTGTTCCTGTAAAGAGTTAGAAACCGATGAGCACAGAGAGTGCATCACACCCACCACACAAACATGATCCACCTTGTGCGTGAGCGAGACGACTAGGAGGGACAGACCAACCATGCATATTGCAGATAACCCTCATACATCCCAGGCCAAGGTCTGTGTTGTCTAGTCTCTTCTCAGCGGCTTCCACTCGGAATTTCAGCAGGCTTGCAAACACCTCATTTTCTTGCATTACACATGTTACAGTGAACTGTCACATGACCTGGCATGAGCCCCCAGCTACCAACCTGCCCTCTGCCACCGCACGGCAATGATAAAACACTGGAACCGTACCGAGCCCTGTAGGCTCGATGTAGAAGAAGATATGAACCGAGCTTGGAAGGCTCGATGTAGAAGATATGCACCTAGCTCAGAAAGCTAGTGATGAACCAGAACGACGGGCCGAAGGCCCTTGACGATGAAGAACTGGACCTTGGGTCCATGATGACAAAGACAGGCCGATCCAGGCCTAATGACAAATAGAAGATAAGCCGGAAGATGCCGGGCTTAGGTAAGTGTTCTGGAACGCTTACAGATAACGACCAGAACATCGGCAAACCTCGGAGAAGCCGGTGATGACGATGATACCATATGACGACATAGACCTAGAAGGTCTATTAATGGTTATCAAGATAGAAGGCAAGCCTCATGGTTGCCTCATGTACTGATAGAAGACTGCGGACTGCGCTGCAGCAGATAGAAGGCCGACCTCGTGCTAGTTATCTCTGACTCGATAGATAAGCAGATTAGAACCCAGCTTAGAGCTGAGCTTAGATACGACAGAGTAGACTTATATAAGTCACGACACTAAAGTAGATGTTCCTTACTTTAGTCTTACTCGGACCCAACCCTAGAACTAGTACTCCAATTCATACTTGGTTTACCAGACCTCCCTTCGATCCGTACCTTCAGTAAGGGCTTGAGAACCCTTCTGCCTGTAACTCACGATAATAGTCAACCACCGTTCGACTTAGCAACCTCTACTCTTCTGTAGAGGCGACCTCAATGACTTCGGCATACCAGACATTGCTCGTTTGCAACTACTGTCGATTGAACCACCCGAGTTCGCACACGACGAAGTACTGTCATAACAACACATTCTGCGAGTACCTTCTGAGCCCTGTAAACATCGCGTTTGGCTCTCGTGAGATTCACCATGATCCTCGCCTCGGATTCAGTGGGTTCCTGGTCAGACTATGTTGAAAAGTAAGTTGTACAATAATGATGGATGACATGAATGACTCACCATTGCATTCACAGCTTCAAGAACTTCATATAGGTTGCGTATGCCGCTATCATGGTTGTTATTATGATGTCGATCATGAGAGTGAGGGCTAGTGTGGGTAGAAGAAGCACTCACTGATAGTGATTGCAGAGTACTAAGATCAAACTTGAGCGGCGAGGATAACATGATGCGGAAAGACTGACTCACAGAAATTGCCGAACTACAGTGTGTATCCTCTTTCTCCGCAATCATCATTCTCCACAAGCATGCCGCCAACTCATTGCCCTTCATGTGGGAAGGAATTCAGGGATCATACTTCCGTTGCTCGACATATGAGCCAACCACGGTCTGGATGCAACATGTGGCTACAAGACTTAATCCAGCTTCACTCCACCCTTCCACCTAGTGAGGATTCGGCAGATGATCCTATGGCAGCAGGTGACATCGGTGAACCTCATGAGTCTTACTGTGAACAAGTTGAAGGAGAGTACTTTGACGGAGGCGGAAATTGGAGCAAGGACTGTGAGGCTGAAGTAACCGACTATTTTCCTGAACCCCCGCTAGCCTTTGAGGAGGGCTATACATTTCTGAGTTTGTTTGATGCCAATGAGAATAGCATCCATCGCAAAACAAACCTATACTATCCATTCAGCAGTTGGAAGGAATGGGAGGTTGCAGCATGGCTTCTGCATTCGGGCCTGAGCATGGGCAAGATAGATTCGTTCCTGTCGCTGGAGATGGTAAGTTTCTTAATTTCAAACACATTAAGGCAGCTCATTTCAGGGAGCACTTAGATAAAAGATTTGCGTTTATCATTCCGCTCAGCTAAAGAGTTACGAGGTCAAGCTGAAATGCTACCAGGTGGTCCATGTTGGAAATCGCAAGTAATACGTACATCCCATTCCACCAAGACGCCGGTTATTCTCTACTGGCGAGATCCGCTTGAGTGCATCACCAGTATTTTCAACCATCCTTTATTTCACAACCATCTAGACCTCACTCCTCGCAAAGTGTATTCCACATTGCAGAAACTGTCTCGGGTATATACTGAGTGGATGACAGGGCAACATGCTTGGGACATGCAGGTGCATATTATATCCCTCTCGAGGTCATCAGCTCATGTATTCTTGAAGTTGGTGCTACCTCATGGTGCAACTCTCCTTGGTGTCATTCTATCCTCAGACAAGACATGTATCACCGCATTGACAGGTGATCGTGTTGCCCATCTGCTACTTATCAGCCTCGCCAATATTCACATGAATACATGATTGAAATCATCTTCAAACACTTTCCTCCTCACTGCCCTGCTACCGGTCCCAAAACTCATTCATAAGAACAAATGGATGAAGGGCGTATTGCAGGATCGGCTCATTCATCAGTGCTTGGATATCATACTAGAACCCTTGAAGTCAGCTGCTCGACTGGGCATCATGATGTCAGATCTGATCAGACACAGCCATTACTGCTTCACTCCACTTGCTAGTTACATCGCTGATACTCTGGAAGCGATGATGCTGGCATGCATTGGTGGAAAGACATCTCCAGTGACCATGGCCATGTACAAACAGTTCGGAGATGCCTTTTGCCATGAACCCCGGACAAAATCAACAACTCTTGCACAGCTGGATATTGTATGCTCACATGCTGATCTGCATAACCTCGAGGCGTTCTTTCATGAAGCGCAGAAGTTCTGCCTGAATGGCATTGAGAAACCATTCTGGAGTGACTGGCCACTAGCCAAACCCTCCCATTTCTTCACACCTGAATCGCTACACCACATTCACAAGCAGTTTTACGACCATGATGCCCAATGGATTATCATTGCTGTGGGAGAGTCTGAGTTAGATTTTCAGTTCTCGGTTTTACAGCCTACTACAGGTTACCGGCATTTTCATGGAGGCATATCAAAGCTCAAACAAGTTACTGGTCGCTGTCATCATGACATTCAGCGATCGATCATCGCACTCAGCGCAGATGCAATGCCTCCTGGTATCATGACTTCTGTACACGCACTCATGCATTTCCATTATCTTGTGCAATCGCCATGCATTGATGACGATAATCTTGCCTGCATCTCGGCTGCATTGGATGAGTTCCATGCAAATAAGCATGTGATCATCACTGCTGGGGTTTGCCGGGGAAAAGGCAATACAACCATCGACAACTGGTACATACCCAAACTCAAGCTAATGCAGAACATCGTTCCTAGCATCCGTAGCTCTGGCATTATAAGTCAATGGTCTGCCGATGCCACAGAACATGCACACATCACGGAAGTCAAAAACCCTGCAAGATCAACCAACAACAATAATTACAATCCGCAAATATGTTGTTATCTCGACCGTGCTGACAAGTGTAATAGGTTTGATCTTGCCATCAGTCTTTTGGACGGCAAGCTGAGTGTTGAGGATCTGGAAGTTGTCCAAGAGGAACACAAAGGTGATGACATTGACAAGGACACAGATGTGGAGATCATCGCTGTGGAGATTCCATCCAGGGCTCAGCGACCCGATCAGCCGCGTCCTATCACGGATTATTTCACAATCGCCAAAACACTACAGCACAAAAAGGCAGGATCAATACCCATCCCACTACGCTCTTTCGTTGTTGGGCGCACTGCACTCCATCTCACATATGATCCTTCTATTAGGAATATTGGTGTCGATGAAGTTGCCATCATGTTCAACCTGCCAGACCTTCGCCCAGCTCTCACTGATTTCCTTCACTGTGAGGAGACTTCTGAACATCGTCTTCATGCAATCAGTGGTCCTCGAAGAGCTGGACCTGAAGCTGAACTCCCATTTGATAAGCTTCAAGTCTGGTTCAAAATACGTTTACAAGAAACGGAATTTCATGATGCCCACACAATTTGCCCAGCTCAAACGTTAAACTGTGCACCACCTAGTGGGCCCTGGACTTCGGGCTGTTATGACACTGTCATTATCCAGACCAATGCAGGGCAGTCATGGCCTACTTGTGGTCTTTCAGGTGCGCTTTCTGTCTCATTGTTAGTGGATGTACTAAAAAATGAGCGCTGCAGGTCACTCGGTAGCCCAACTCAGACTTCTCATACAGCCTATTGGCAAAAGTGGTACACCATGGTCTTGGGAAGATCAGTTCATCGCCTATTTGCAATGATTTGATATCTCTAGCAAACACGATCTGACTACTCAGCTACATGTGCTGAGAAGATCGAAGCGCTCTAATGGCAGTCGGATGGGGGACATCATTCCAGTTTCTCAGCTGAGATCACCTGTCCATCTTGTCCCCCACTTCGGCGCAACTGCGGACACGTGTTTTACTGCCTATAACAGCATGGAGCATGGATCTGAGTTTTGGCTAAACTATTTTTGGGACAAAAATAGCTTTTTTGCACTGTCAGCTTAATTCATACCTGATAAGCAACACTTTCATACAATAAAATTATCAGTACCCACATAGAGACGGTAGTACCTGTGTTGAAATGAGCCCTTTGTCCTCCCTTGCGCACAGTCATGTCACCAGCTTGGCAACACGGAAAAACTGTAGATTATGGGATGAAGCTCTCATCGCTGATGTCAGCGCCCATGATTAATGATGTGCCTACACTGGACAAACTCACCGCTCTCGAACTTAATTGCTTAATCTTGCATGAACTGTCACCAAAAGATGATGCAGAAATTAGTTATGTGTTGTCGCAGATTTTTAGTTCATTTACCTTCCAACTCCCAGATGTCACAGAGCTACAGGTCCCATTACATAAATTTCGCTATCGGGACGACAGACTTCACAGAAAGTTTGCCACCACACACGAAAATGACCTGGCTCATCTGTATGACAAAGATGAATGCCAGTGGAACTGGCCACTTCCAAAATCGCACCATGATAATGTCGAGCAGTGGCTGCTCCCTAGTGATGGGAGTCTTGGAGATTGGGGGGAGGAGAGCGCCATGGCAGATGTGGAGTCTGGAAGCAGAGCTGATGGCGGTTCATCTTTGGAGGAAGTACCCCCTCTGGGTCACAGCCAGAAGATGACGATTCAGACTCAGATACACCCTCACCACCGTTCAAGGGAGTTTTTGCGATGTTCTTCAATGTTTTACATTTTGCGCTTGCCCAGAAGGTGCCAAGGATTGTACAGGAGACCAACCCAGTCCAACACCTGTGGAGTGCAGGAAACTCTACATGCCCTGTGAAAGATGAAGAAGTTTCACGAAAGCCTGACCTTGCGTTATTGGATGATGTTGAAGCTCGATGGGACACAATCAAGGCGGTTTGCGAGCTGACATTGCGACCATACTCAGCTACGGGCACAATAGGAAATACACTGGACAACAAGGTGTTCCTTCTCTTCAGACGACAGCCTTGGAGACAGTTTGTTTTACTCATGTCCGTGACCAAAGAGTATTGCGAACTTCGAGTTCATATGTACGACCACTCAGGTGCCGTTGTAATGCCTCCAATTAACATCGACACTCACCCAAACGATTTCTTACACATCTTTTCATGCCTTGTCTTTGGTAAACTTGAGTGCCTGGGGTATGACCCCTCAATCGTCATCCTTACAAAAACACTGCGACCTGCCCAGCTTGAATGTGCATCAACTTTTCTCCGCCCCAGCGTAAACAGGTCACCCGCACCAGACACGATGGAGGGTGTCGTTGAGAGCATCCCCCCCCCCCTCCCATGAGATGGGAGACATATCTGAGAGCATGACCCCCCTCCCCCAGATTGGTGACGCACCTGAGAGCACCCCCCAAAGCAATCCCGTGCTTGATGTCGACATCCCTGATGATCCTCATCCTGTGCGTCAGCTAAATATCCCCGATGATCCTCTTCATCTTCCTCTTCCTGCTCCCATCAGTCGAATCCTCGTCAATGATCACATGTATGACATCCTTGAAGTCATATTTTCTAGTCAAGGGCTTGTTGGTCGTGGTACCGTTATTTGGCGCGGAGGGGTGACGAAGAATATATCATCAAAGATCACTGGGTTCTTGGCAGTAAAGTGGACGCCTTGAATGAAGTCAAGATGCTGCAGGCAATGAAAGATGTCCGTGGTGTTCCACAGCTCATAGATCACTGGCTTGTTGAGATCAAGCCTGGGAAGGTTGATCAAACGGGGCTTTATCATTACAAGCTGTTGAACAGCCTTCAAGGTGCCGTCCGCACACACGTTTGTTTGGTGTTGAAGCCTCACACACGACCGTTATATATGTTCCAGACAAAGGCAGAGTTGTTGGGCGCTATTCGGGATATCATCAGCAGTAAGTATATATTCAATACCCCTCCCTCTTCTACATTCAACTGACCCAATCTTACAGTTCAAAAGACAGCAGTGGAAGAGAAGGGCATTCTTCACAATTGTAGTCTCAACAATTCGATGATCGAAGATGACGGTAACGGATCCCATGGAACCTTGATCGATTGGGAGTTCACCGTATTTATCGCCCAGGGTCAAAAATACGCTAGAGGTGGGACAGTGAGTTTGATATTTTCCAAAGCATGTATTCATCTGCTGATATCAACAATTAGGGCACAATGCCTTTCATGTCGCGATCACTCCTGTTCCAGCTCTCAGAGGCTGTTGATAGCATCGCAACACCTGAACGCAGCTTGAAGCATGCCTCAAATTCCCACGTGGTTCCAGCTCGCCTTATCATACATCGCTTTGAAGATGATCTTGAATCGGTCTTCTATGTTTTCATATGGATCTGTATCGGATACAGGGGTCCCCTCGGTGTCAAGCGTGTCCTTGACAAAAGATACAACTGGCTGGTGCACAAATGGTCCGCCGTCACATTCAAGGCCTGCAACGACAAGAAGACTACGTTCTTCTACCATTCGCACACACACAAATTCGAGGAGCAATTCCACCCCTATTTCAAAAACCTTGTCCCACTTGCAGTGGAATGGTATGAATTGATAAGGAACAAAGGACCGTCGAACGCAGTCACTTTCCAGGAGGTCCTTGATTTATTAGATAAGCACCTTGCTGAACTTCCAAAGGAGCTTTCCCCCGAGCTTCTGTTCGCACGGAAAATCCTCAAAGGACTCCCACTGCCTGATATTCCTGTTCCTGATGCAGATCCTGGAGTCAATGCTGAAAAAATGAAGCGAAAGTTGTCAGACAGTGATGTAGACCCACCCGAGCCAATCACATCTTGTGACACAACATATGGGGGTCGGATCTGGACGATGGAACCTATACCACAGCCTAAACGCAACAGAACTACATAATCTTACTCGTATGTTACAATGGTGCATGATATTAGTTTACAATTTCTTTCTTATCAGTCCTACATATTTGTCAGATTAAACAACCAGTCAAGTAAATTCCCACACACTGTTCGAGTCACTTCATCACTCCACTCATCAGATGACGTAACACGGAGGAAAGGACATATGGGAGTAGAACATTTTCTCACTCATTCCGACTCACCACTGCACACAAGGACTACCTTGAAGCTGCATCCCGGATCATATTGAGTCAGATCGGATAGAAAGGCCAGGTTTAAAAGGTAAGTTTTTGTGGATTATCACTTTGGGGGCTCATCGCATTCTTCGGTCATGCCTAATAGCCCGAAGAAAAAGCAGACCAAGCAGAAAGCTGCTGACAATGATCTCACAGGCATCAAGTCAAAGAGATTGCGAGCTCCCAACACAGACGACTCTCAAAACCCTCGACGTTCGGGATGTCCAGGCACGGGGAAGGGAGGCAGGAACACTCAGCTAGAGCGACTAGACACTATCTTGGATGCTCCAACGCGGACTAGCCAGCCCAAGGGCTCTCACTCCCTCGATCCGACTTTCCCAATAAACCCTGTTGCTCCTGAACCGCCCCACAAGAGTTGCGGAAAATGTTCAAAGGTAGATTTTATTTACTGTAGGTAACTGCACTAATTATTTTACAGAAAAACCAGCCCCCTCCCCCATATGACATCCCAGAGCAACCGGTTCCAAACTCTACAATTCCCAATGCCACAACTCCCAATGCCACAACTCCCAATGCCACAACTCCCAATGCCACAACTCCCAATGCCACAACTCCCAATGCCACAACTCCCAACGCCACAACTCCCAATGCCACAACTCCCAATGCCACAACTCCCAACACCACAATTCCCAACACCACAATTCCCAATGCCAAGATTCCCAGACCGCTGTAGATAACCATACATTCCTATATGTTACAGCTCTACTCCTAAGGACCACTCTCACGCGCACTCGCGTGCGCCTTATCCGAACTCGCGCGCACTTAGGCGCGCCTTACCTACGCACGCGCTATGCACGCGTTCGCACGCGCCTCCTCATAGGTCTTCGCGCAATCGTCCGTCCATCCGTCCCATGTCCTTACTGATTTACTGGTGCGTTATTTCTATCTCGTCCATTGAACTAATAAAATCTTCGGTCCGACGTCCGCGCTACTTATAGAAAGTTCATTTAAACTTAGTTATAATTAGAGTTGATATGGTTACTCGGTTCGGGAGCGTGCTCGGAAGCGCGCCATCTCCATTCTTAAATACAGAAGGGTTTCCTTTGGGTTCTGGTACTTACTTTTCCCTTATCTTTGTATACTGGAAAGTGAATAGATCACCTCCTCACTTGCTATCTGATCTTATTCTCTTGTCAATCATCTATCTGTGCACTCACTCCTCAATAAGATCTTGCCTCTAATGCTTTAGGCGCGCCTTCGCTTTGCACGCGTGCATTCTCGGACCTCCCGCTCTCGTGCGCATCTCGCGCGCCTTCGCCTTTCGTACACGCGCCTTCGCGCGCGTTATCTTCTCACGCCCATTAGTGCCTGCCTAACTCATAGAGTTTCCCTCCACTTTATTTCGAGGAACTTCTCTCAGTAGTTGTCCCTTGGGTCGAGTCGTTGTCTCGTATCCCGATCTTGCTATTGAGCACCCCTTTTGTGTTTTAAGTGTTTTTACGTATAGTCAAGATTCCTCATCTACACCGCGGCCTAAAAAAAAGGTGAGTTTTTGGCCCTGACTTATTAATGATTATAATACCATTACACAGACTGTTACTCCTCCCCTGAGTGTGGAGACAGTGAGCAGCCAGCCCGTTTTTTTACAACGCGAAGATGGCGGATGGTTTGGATTTTCTCAGCCCATCATACCCCCTGGCACAGAACCTGACCTCCAGGTGTTAAACAACTTGTTCGTAGCCGCAGCTAAGGCAACACGTGTGGCTTCCAATGCCTCCCAACGTCAGCTTTCTGTCAATGCTTCTAATACAGCTGGCGGTCATCTCGCTACTAGTGGTGGACCTTTACCACAGACAGCAGTCTCAAGAATGGCCTCAACTACCTCGGCAGACACCCACTTTTACCATAATTTGGACCCTGCCCTCTGGCCAACTGGATCCCAACTTAGGGAATCTGGAAGTTCCGACTCTAGCGAGGGTGACAATTCCTCTGACGATGGTAGTGAAGATGAGCACATTGGTTGGGGGACAGTTGGTGGGCGTCATAGCACGCACCCTGGTGAGTTCTTGCCCTCATGGCATCTGTGATCACACTGACGAGTTCTAGGTTTTTCTGGGGAAGAGCGACCACCACAACCTCGGGTTGTGTCTGCTCTTCCGCCAGATTTTGAATTTCAATATTCACGCGATGAAGATGACCAAGTGGCCAAGAAAACATTGGCAGTCAACGGCAACTCAAGCGATAGTAATTCATCGATGGACAACAGGAATTCTCCCGAGGTATTAGCCCCTCTGTTAATTGGATCGCACTAATCTTATCCCTTTGAAGCCCGAAGATGTCTTGAAACTTCACCACAAGAAGAATGGCCATCCCTGGTTGCCTGATCCTGAACTCTTAGACCTTCTCCGAAGCGCTGAGACAAACACTGGCAAGTCCAAGGCGAACGCACAGGCAGTCAAAGGCGCAGCAAAATCTAAGGAGGTGGAAGGGCCTAATGCTACCCAACTGGGTTGGTATGGTCCCCACTGGAGAAGCTTCCTCAAGGACGCCAAGGAAGGATGCTGTGTGCAGCAAGCATTAGAAAACCCCTTCCCAAAGCTCGTCGACGATCTGCCAGTCTCTATCACGGAATCTCTTTCAGCGTCACTAATATAATGGCTCAAAAATGGCGGACAAGTTGAAGCTGGTATGTTGTTGTTTCCCTCAAGATATCATACTAATCCAGGACATCTACCAGACATGTGGCCTGCTCACAAGCCTGACATGGCGAGGCTGGTGCGTATCTCTCTTGTCATGTGCCTCATCCCTTATGTCGTTTCTAGTTGTATGATGATTTAGCAATGTGGCATTCTGACCTCAAGAAGATCGCTATTGCCATCACACCTTCTGCATATAATCTTGTCCCCCCAGCCACCATTCCCATCCAGGAGCGCGCAGCTTGGGTTGAAAATGCCGCTACTGATTTGCTGGATGATTCAATGTTTCTTTGTGATGGAGTGGATGAATTTGGGAAAACCAAGAACTTTGCTCACCCTGGACTTCGCGAGGGTGCAATACTTTTCTTGTATACTGGATCCTATTGTATTGCTCGCAGGCGGCCCGATATATTTCGGAAGGAGATACCATCGACCTGCTTAGCTCTCATCTGCACAACGGTAATTTCTTGATACTGGCGTGCTACTGATTTGCTGATACTTTTTTCAGTTCAATTGTGTCTTCGATGGTCTTGTTAAGAATGGAAACAGAAAATCTTTCCTGAAGTTCACTGCTAAGGAGTACGAGCCCATTTATAAAGCAATGCTCAAGCTTCTTCAAGATGTCATGGACGACCCCTACCATGGTCCAAGGCTAGCACAACAGCTTCGTGCATGGGCCGAAGCTGGATGGTGAGTCGACCCTTTTTACAATGTTCAGCACTGACAAATTTCATAAGGACGGAGTCCTGTAAGCTCAACGGCGTTGACCCATCGAAGCGCCACCACCTGTGCATCCAGCTTGATTGAGCCCTGTAGTCACTGCGCACGCTATCCTCGTATATCATTTTTCTATTTTTGTTTGCTGTCATGTAGTCATGTGATTCAATCTATTGTTGATCATACACTATTCTTAGATTGGAGGTCCAATAAGTGTGATTTCTCGCAGGTTTGTGAGTCTCTGTACAGAGAAAAATGATGCTATTGGGTATGTGCTGGGTGGGTCTGTGAGTGTATGTACAGATGTTCACAAACAAAGGTGCTACTGTGGTGAGCTAGCTAGTAGGGACTAAGCTGTGTGTCTGGTGTGCTGTGTAGGTCTGTGTAGGTCTGTCCAGATTGTGGGAATTTACTGATGCGAGCATATTGTTTGTGGAAGTCTGAATTGTAAGCTGGCCACTATGGCCCAATTCAGTATCTGTGCGGAAGGCAGCATGAAGCTCTGGGTCCTCTAAAATGACAGATAGTGGGTGCATCGGGATGGGGAAGAATTCAATGGTCTCATGCTGTATAGTGAGCACTATGAGTGATGTTCAGAGAAGGACTTGAGAGTGAGGACATGCTTACTTTGTTCGACATTTATGTTTGCAGTCCCACCAGACTTCAAAACTTCCCTTAGGTGTTCTTGATCTGGAGAATGGAAAGCAACCTTAGCAGGTGCTGCTTTCTTGAGGGGAGGCGAGGATGGTATGCTAGTGATCTCATGGTGAAACTGCCAGCCCCGTGAACTCCTGCATAGGGGTAGGAGGTCCTGGCACTGAAGGGGCAGGAGCAGTAGCGACAAATATGGCCTCATGCGTCTCAGCATCTAGAAGGTAAGTGCGGCTATTCATGTCATACTGTAGACCACCTGGTTTACCAGTGGAGGCACTTTTCGTCGGACATGAGGAGGTTGTGGGTGTCCTGCCAGAATTGCTGCCAGCATGCGCAGCATGACGGTGTGTGACGACCTTGTCTTTCTTGCCTTCCATGGCACCCCCCTTACCATAGCAGTCTTTGGCCGAATGCCACCAGCCCCCACAGGTAGTGCAGCAATTGGTGTGGGAAGACTGACCACAGTCAGCGCAAGCTGTCTGGTTGGTTGGGTGACCACGGTTTGGTTTTCCTTTATTGGATGCGACCATGGCGACATCCCCAGAACCCTTTTCCTTGTCATTGTCGATGAGCTGTTGTTCCAGTTCAAGATGGGAGCAGATATGGGTGGGACCGTATGGAGCAGATGGCGAGCTGATAGCGATGGCATTGGCCACGTGGTTTCATATGTGAGGGAGGTCCTCGCCCATGGCATTGAGCATAAGGATAGTTAAGAAATCTTCCTCCTTAGGGATGCCAATGGCATATATGCGCCTGGCAAGGTCGGTGAGCTGAGTGCTAGTAAGCACAAAATGCTCAGAACATCAGTAGCGCAATGCGAAAGCCTGTTGGATGAGTAGTATCTGCATGATAGGTCCTACTTGCTCATGACGGTGTAGAAACAACAATACTGAGAGGAACAAGGATGCTCCTGACAGTATCTATAAAAAGTTGTGAGGTCGCTGTAGAGACTCATGTGTCTCATGGTCTGATATGGCGCTTTACACTAGGAAGTACATAGCACGAACTTGCAGTGTCACTCTGTGCACTACCTGCAGCTATCTCTATATGACGCGCAGCTTTCCCGCGCAACGCGCGCCATGCGCGCACCATTCCCGCACTTCACGATGTATATGCGCGCGCGCGTTCCCGTGCTTGCGCGCCCTATAGCGCCAGCCATCCAGATGCATCCATCCACTGACCACCAAGCTCCCTAGTGCGTATATTTCCATTTCCTTATTAGCATATTATTCCATCTTTATTTTTATCATGGATTCTCACTTATATATATCTTACATACCTACTCGGTAGCGCTTCGGCTCCGCATGACCGCGCTTAGGCGCGCTATATAAGCGCCAGCAGTACATACTATTACGGACGTACCTTTCCTACCTTTCACTTTACCTTACTTTACTTTACCTAGTACTTACTACCTAGAAAGTCGCAATTCAAACCTATTCCTTCACATTTTGCACTCTTATATCTCATATCTTGCACTATAACATCACTTAAGCATAATCTCTCTCATCTCCGCACACACGCGCGCGCTTTCCCACGCTTCGCGCTAATACGCGCGCGTGTTCCCGCACCTTGCGCACACCTGCGCTTTCTCGTGCTTCACTGAAGCACGTACCTCTAGATCTCCGCTGCACTCGCCTCCCCTAGGGTCGAATGCATTTGTCTCCTCAAGTAACGCAGACTAGGCAACGCGCGACCTCACAACTTTTTATAGATACTGTCAGGAGCATCCTTGTTCCTCTCAGTATTGTTGTTTCTACATCGCACATTGCCTAGTCTGCGTTACTTGAGGAGACAAGTGCATTCGACCCTAAAGGGGAAGCAGGTGCTGTGAAGATCTAGAGGTACGCACTTCAGTGAAGCGCGAGAAAGTGCAGGTGCGCGCAAGGCGCGGGAACACGCGCGCGTATTAGCGCGAAGCGTGGGAAAGTGCGCGCGCATGTGCAGAAATGATAGATAGACTAGACTTAAGTGATAATATGGTGCAAGAGATGTGAGAGCACAAGATCTAAAGGAATAGGTTTCTACTATGTTCTCCTAAGTAGTAAGTAAGTAGTAATAGGTAAAAATCGGAGGTAAAGTAAGTTAATAGTAGTATGTACTGCTGACGCTTACATAGCGCGCCTAAGCGTGGTCATGCGGAGCCGAAGTGCTACCGAGTAGGTATGTAAATATATATATGAGTGAGAATGCATGATAAAAATAAAGATGTAATAATATGCAATGAGAGAAATAGAAATATACACACTAGAGAACATGGTGGACAGTGGATGGATGCATCTGGATGGCTGGCGCTTTAGGGCACACAAGCACAGGAACGCGCGTGCGCATATACATCGTGAAGCACGGGAATGGTGCACGCATGGTGCGCGTTGCACAGGAAAGCTGCGCGTCATATAGGAATCACTGTGGATAGTACACAGAGTGATGCTATGAGTTCGTGCTATGTACTCCTTAGTGAAAGGTGCCATATCACACCATGAGATGCACGAGTCTCTACAATGGGACTTGAGAGCCCCCCATGCAATGTGTGCATTGACAAAGGGGAGTAAGAAGTCCTGATCTTCCGAGCAGGAGCAAGTGCTCAACACTGCGACAATGCAGAGGTTGTTGAGGTCCCAAGTGCTAGCACCCTCGGGGTCCAAGGTTTCATCCAGACGTGTCACAACACCAAGAAGGTAACCCCCCATGCTTAAGGAGCAGGTAGTTGCGCATTTTGGCGGACCATGTCCCCCAGTTATTCTGGCCTTGGTCAAGAAGTTTGATCTTCTCTAGGTCTGTATGACTTAACATGATGGCCGCTATCTTAGAGTTCGTAGCAGACATGGTGGAAGTGGTAGTCATGGCTTGGGGCAGTGAAAGCGTAGGAGGAGTCGTTAACTTGGAAGTAGAGGGGGTGGATATGGCCACTCTGGGGGTATTGCTATGGGTATTGGTACTGTTTGATCGCAGATGTTGCTTTACCATACTGGATGATGGTAAGAAGGAAAGGAGCAAAGAGAAGAATGCGAGCAATCCCTGTTATTTAAGGGGTGCCTACATCTATCAGTGAGGTACTTCTCGCTCAAAAGGGAAATATAACGATGTTTGATGACGTCGGTCAACAGATGATCATTTCAATGATGTTGATCTCTAACTCTACACGCTGGCGGCATGAATGTGGTGATAGATGCCCTATTGGGGCGATGTTGCCTAGAAGATTTCTGCTCGCTCGTTTTACGAGTGAGCAGGGCTCATAACCTATTGGACTAGACAAATGTCAGACCTCAGTCGTGGATAATGGACTAGATTACTAAGTACCTAGACAAACGTCAGACTATAGTAGTAGCATTAGTGTCTAGGTAGTATACGAAGAAATAAGAGACATACCCTCAGTCGTGGATAACAGACTGAAGGAAAAGGAAACAAGCGAGACGAAACATATAAATAATGGTTCGAATTTCTATGAGATACTCCGCCAAGCCACGTCGCGTTGTCACATGCGTGTTTCACGTGCCAACAGTTTATACCCTGGTTGCAGCAGGAACTGAATGCTTATAGGGATTGAGTGAACAATACTGCCAAAAGGCGTGACCGCAACAAGGTAATCTATTCATTTCCATCTTGTGACAATGTGCACTTATGATCCCTCTAGATTCTCCCACACGGAGTCCCGAATCTTATATATGATTCTCCTGAAGATTTCGGCACATTGGACTTTAAGGTATTTATCTACATAAGTGACCCTGTGCGAAGGCTGACTATGCCAATACTAGGTTTCTATAGATCGTGAGGGCATCGACTATGTCCGAAATTTCTACATCGATGTTTCAAATCCAGTGTTTGATCTTGTCCCACCTAGGCTTAGGGACTTTATCGAACATTGCTACGATGCAATGGGGCGCCCTGCAGTCACTCGGTCATCAGTTTGGAATGTGTACAGGAATGTGCTGTCTGCTGTACAGCTTGCAGAGAACCCGCCTCGCAACTTACTACTGACAGAAAACGAAGATGCTCCCACTGATGCATTGCCATTGATTGGTGGCCATACTGATTTACCTTTTAACAAGGAATCAGATGGCATGTACTACATGGGTGGCGTGCGCGGAGGATTGGGCCTAGGTACTTCATGAATCTCCTTCAACAAACAATATACTGACAAGAGCAAAGGTGATTCTCACATCCATGACTTAGATGCTCTAGCCGAGCTTGATGAACCCAATGTTGCATCAGATAATGATCCTATAGAAGACGATGTTGATCATACAGCCCTGATAGTTTGGCAATTTTCAAGCGACGAGTCGGAGAATGATGGCATAACGGATGAGTGGTGACATTGGATTACGCTAGTGTACCTCATAAATTATTTGTGCAAATACTTGTTTGGACTCTGGAGGCGTGTCAGGTGTCCTGTAGAAGCTCGTTACCTTATTGGGCAATGCACGTGAGCAAATTCGCTGACAAAACGAGCATGGTGCTCCGGCTTTCCATAGTGTTGCTTCACATGTGACCTTGTCGTGTGTTTGCTGAAATCCAATAACACAAATCCATTAGCGCGAAAATTAATCAAGTGCACCGCAAGCATATCTATGTTTATCAAACTCGACTGAAGAAGATGATGGAAATTCGCCATTCGAGTTCATCTTCAGGTGGTATACCTCAAATCGCACCGGGGCGACTCACATGACTGAAGGGGTACGTCACTGACATCCTTTCTGCGACCAGCGACAGTTTACTGCTTCTCATCGAAAATGTTCGTATAGTGGCAACAACCTGTTGGACAGAACAGTAGAGATGTCTTGAAGATCGACACCCAAACGGAGCATGGAAATCGAAAGTCTGTCCCTTGCTTATGTTTATCTCGTGTATATAACGTCTAACGTCTACCGTAAAGCGTTGAATGTCGCCTAGCCCGTATGTCACCATCTAGTTTCGTCATTCACGATATACCGCATTGATGCAAAAGACAGATATTGAGCGTTACCGAAAGAGTCATCCCGGATGACAAGACAAGGATAACGAGTAGCAGAGCACACCGAACGCGAAGATTCCCATTCACATTGGGTTTGGAGGACGTGGCCACTGACTGCGGAGCTCTTTGATTTTGATGCTGGATGCAGGCGGACCAATGTTCGACAGGAGCATAGACGACACTCTGATAGGTTCCGCTTGGCATATCTTTCAAGCTAATCTCACATTGTACAGAGCTACACTCACCCCTTCGAATCTATATGTCTGGAATATTGACAGCCTTTCCGATATCCAGCTTTAATTTCTGCACGGGCGTCAGCCACAAGATATCCCAGAAAGTCTGGTAGCAGTGAAAGGCGCATCATTGAATGCGTCTATTACAGGAAAGATTCACTACTTCGTTATAACGTTAACGGGAGGCAGGTTTGAGGGTTAGTCGAGGAGGCGCTGAGCACTTCACAAGTGTGCGTACGTTTTGGATCATTAGTGCCTATCTGTAATGTCGTCGTGTCTACGACGACAACACTGACAAACGGAACGATAACGTGGAAGAGCGTATGATTGACAAGCGATAAGAAGAGATGATCCCCAAGTACATGTAGGTCGACTATATATATATATGTTAGTATCGTATGCGGTGCCCAATCAGCGTTGTCGATAATACTGCGTCATGTGTTGGTGTCTGTGACGTGTGATAAGCATCAAGCTTACACTATCATAGGAAATGAATATCGAATACCGGCTATATCTTGCCTGAAATCGTCGCGTTCAAGTAGGCCTGAGCCGCATGACACGACACGACACAATACTAAGTGCATGCCTCATGGGCAAATTAGTTTTTATAATTTTGGAGCTAATGCAAGCGGTACGCATACGGGCCATAAGTCGAAGCAACCAGCCGGGATTTGCTAATGACTTGACTCGGTTTCTAACTGACATTGATTACATCGGTGGTGGTTAGTCGAGGTTCGATGAGGCAGAAGGGGTGAAGCTTGAAGGCGCAGGTAGGGTTGACTAGCCTAACTCCCACTACTACCTGAGTACCTAAGTAACAGACGAAGTTGCAAATGACTCGAGTACACAAAAACTTTGGTGAACATCCTGATCGAAAACAAAACACAGCAGGGTATACGAAAACAAGATAGCTAGAGCGTAAGAACAACATGTATGAGTGTCATTTGAAATTGTACGACAGAATGAAAGAGGATCGCAGATTAACAACACGAGAATATATAGCAGACGACAGCAATACGACGTAGGACTACACACCAATATGGACAAAAACCATCCTCTGCTCGAGCGGAACTTTCGTCTTCACCGCGTGCGTAGCACAGTTCAGTGCCCAGGCCGCCCTCGTGCAGTCCATGACACCACCTTGCTTCAAATCTCCAAACATATATCCGTAAAAAGCTTCGACGACGTGTTTTGCGACAGAATTGTCGACCTCCACAGCGTGCCAATGACACTCTTGAACCCTGAAAACTGGAGACCAGCTGCGAGGTGGATCACTTCGTCGGGCGTCTCCTCATCACCTACAGCAGTATGACAAGCCGATAAGAACGCGAACTCGGCCTGCGGAATATGTTTCTCCATGATATCGAGAAGCGTTAGATGTTCGTCTCTCATAACGAAATGCGAATCGTGAGGCCGTTTAGGGTCCTGCTTGCCATGACAAGCGAGGTGCACCCAGGTGCTCTGCTGCAAAGCTGAGAGTGCACTTGCTCGTGTGGCTGCGTCGCCAGATATAGTGGTGCGGTTGGCCATCGCAGGGACGAGCTTATGGACAAGCTCGAGCTCGCTGTCGACGGCCAATAGCGCCTTGCCTTTCCCTGCACCCGGTTGACCCTGTCCGATCGCCACGAAGGACGGCGGCACACTGCGCTTTTTCATCGTCTGTCTAGATCTGATCAGAGCAGAAAGTGTCGGCGTGTAAGAGCAAATGTAGAGATCCTCCAGGCATGGCTCCTTCCCAGAACGATCCGGCTTTGTTTGAAACGGGTGAGCTGCATGGAGAGGAATGGACGTGAAAGCTGCAGTAGGACACAGCCAGATTCGAGAGAGGCGCTGTAGTTTGAGGACGTGCTCGAGTACGTCGACGATGGGTAGCATGATCTGGTCCCATATTATCCGCAAAAGCACTATTAGATCGGTCCTCGACTCCCCTGGGGCCATCCGAGATGAATCTCATATTGCCCTGGCAAAGCGATCCTTGAGAATGTTGAGATCTGCGAGAGCGATGGACGGCAAAGGAACATGGTGGGGGTCTCCTGACGTCGGGACGATGATGGCGCTGCATGAGTATTCACTCGCAATGAGGATAATGACCGGGCCTTGGCGCGCTGCCGCTTGCAAATCTTCATACGCAGGTGGAAGCAGAAACCGCGAAAACGCCGGAAGACCACGTATCCTAGCTACAGCTGCTTCCCATTGCCTTGTAAGTCTCCTATACTCGACTGCTTCCCGATCAGCAGTAGCTCTGTCGGTGATGGTTGCAGAACTCTGGGCTGCATTGGAAACGCGCTTGCTCAGCTCCAAATAATTGCACGCCAGTTTCGGATTTGTTGACTCGAGGTCTTCGACTGGAGTCCTGAGTCTAGATGCCAGCGACCACTGTTGGCCACGGCCCTGCTCCACGAGCTCAACTGCCCGCCGTAGATTGACATGACGTATAGCACATGAGGCTGCATCTACGGGCAGGGATCTCGTGTAATAGAAGGCAGCGGCAGCTTCGCGTTGTGAAATTGTCGATGATCGTGTTGTCAAATGACCATCAAGAAGGTCAAAACACATGCTGTATGCCTCTAATGCGGACACATCACCATGCTGCTCCGTGTCAATGGTCCAATTGTATGCTGTCTTAATACGTTCCGGAAAGCCCTGAGTAGGGTGCCCTGATGCAAGTCTGAAGTTTTGTATAGCGAGCGACAAATCAGCAGGGTCGTGTAGAATCCGGTAACGAGACTGATAAGCCACCTGCAGCCACCAGTAGCTGAAATACCTGTCCGGGTGCAGTGAAGACAAAGCCTCCAATGATTGTTGGCAAAGAGTAATGGCCTCCTCGACATCTTCATTCTTCTGAGTTTCCATGAAACGAGAGCAGAGCACCGAGCTCAAATTGTATGGACGGTCAAACCGCTTTAACCGAAGGGATTCGCGATACAAATCAATGGCCTCGTTGAGGTCCTCGCTAACATGCGATTTGTCATATCTGGTTTTGAGCGCGACGGCAAGGTTGTTAAGCGTGGTGTCACGACATGAATGCCCAGGTGGGCGCAACGTCAGTGCCTCACGATGGAGGCTGATGGCTCGGGTGATGTCATCAATGTCGCCACGTTGGTTGAAACGGACGACGAGGGCGAACCCTAGGCAGTTCAATGAGTAATCACGATATTTGTGCCCAACAGGGCGCAGACGCAGCGCCTCTTGGTGCAAAGAGATGGCCTCATGGAGGTCATTAGGTTTGCCTTGGTGATCAAAGCGCAACCTGAGTGAGTTGGCCAAGTCGTGCAGGGAGGCATCACGGTCAGCATGTCCCTCGGGGCACACATCAGCAAAAGACCTTGAAATTTCGCTTGTCAGAAAGAAGTTTGATGCTTACGGTGAGCTTACGGCCTGGTGATCGGAGCAACGCGATTGGTGGAACAAACTTTTCCGTTGTACACCGTAAATACTCGATATCGATAGTGTTATAATTTTTAAACGGGTGTATGTATTGCATTATATGTTATTATATTGAGATTGAGTTGAAATACTAGTCTAGGGTTCGGAATTGCATTTCCAAACACTGAGTATGACACTCCAAACCCCACTTTAATAAACTGCGCGATATGCGACATCCAGTGCGTGATACGACAAAGTGCGATATGACAGAGTGCACGATACGACAGAGTACGCGATACGACAGAGTGCGCGATACTCGAGTGCATGATGGGTGTAAGATTAAGGTATTGTATCATAGTGGGAAGAGTTTAGGGTCAGGTAGCAGGTCAGGGTAGCATGGTATAGAATCTAGATAGACAATGGAAGCACCAAGCATCAGCAATTCATCGAGTTCCTTTTTGTGCCTTAGATTACTTAAAAATGGAATTAAGGCGGCTAAGAAGAATAAGGACAATTAAGGAGTGATTTCGTACTTAATTATATTTATTCTAAGGCACATGGTAGCCGCAAGTCAGCCTAAGGAGAATTAAGGAGAATTAAGGAGATTACTTGTGTGCCTGAACTTTCTTGAACACATCACTTTCTAGTATTTTGCTTATAACTCACTAGGATGTTAACCAAAAAATGTCATGAGACTATGGATAGACTACCCTTGACAAGGGTTACAACTTTGATTTTCTTCGAAAAAGTTCACATGTTCTACCATCATCACTTATCAAAATCCTAATGGTAAATTATTCTAAGTCCAATAAGTATGGTATATATATCAATTGCTGCCCACATATTACAAGGCAATATAGTCTACTGGTAAAGCTGCTTGACAGTTTGAGAACTGATCATGTGACCTTGGCTGGGTCAGCTGGATGGTCAAGAGTTCAAACCAGCTCTGTGGCAGAAAATAAAGTGCACTTTTTGACATCACTTTGACTGCCTTAATTTCCTTATTCTAAGGAAATTTTCTTAGTTTAAGGTGAGGGATCTACTTATTCTCCTTAGAAAAAAACAGCCTTAATGTTCCTTATTCCGTGAATTAAGGCAGATAAGGACAAATAAAGAGCAAATAAGGCACTCAATGATTTCCTGATGAAGTCCATGATTAAAAGGATACTATGTAGATAGCAGTACTAGTAGGGCACAGAATGTTAGATGGCATTATTCATATCTCCTATAAAATAGTCCTTAGACCAAGGATTAATACAAGGAGGGGCAGATGGACTATCAGGGTCGAGGACGCCCTGCAAGAAGATATCAGATGGTCAGGGCTCTACAAAGTCAAGTGGCTTGGAGACATGATGAAGAAGGAACTGTCTAGATAGTAAATCAGCGGTGCCAAAATGCGATGCCTGATGGCTTGACCCAGTGCGGAAAAAAGAGCCGGAGGGGACATTATCCTCTTGCACTGGAGTCTCTGGCACTAGTGACAACTGTCGAATAACATTAGGAAGTTCGTCGATGTCTGCATCGGAGCTTTCTAGAAAAACTAAATTGTGAGTGAGTGAGCGAGTGAGAAAAAAAAGGTTTAAATTTGAACGAACATTTGTTAGACTGCAAGGCTGCATGAAAAACACTCTGTGCTCAGAAATCCAACACCAAGTCCTCCTGCTTCACTGTGGTGCCTGCTAGAACAATGAAGGAGAGACAGGACAACTGGTGAAATATACATACCTTTCATTTTTTTGACAGAAGGTTTGGATTCTGTGTTGGAGACAATCTCAACAGATGATTCTCGTCCACGTTTGAGCTTCGCAGCAGCTAGTGAACAAGAGAGAGATAAATATGTACCAAACAGTTGACTGTGACCGATATTAGATAAACTTACCTGCATGTGTTAATATTGTTGGTTTTGACTCCTCGAAACTTGAAGCATCATCGGAATCCAGAAACATCTCATCATCCCCCGTCTCTTGATATTCTGGATCCCACAATGCATATACATGTTCTGGAATTCCTCTCTGCAATGCTGAAGACATGTAGGTTAGCCTATCAAGAAATTGTAGGACAGACTTTACCTATGATGATGTTGGCGTCTTTCACAGGGCACTTGTGTCTGCCTCGGAATCGTGCAAGATCACTGCCAGTTGGCTTGTCAACATTTACAACTTCATATCAGAGCCTCTCTTTGCTTATTAAAACCCATGGGCACGAAGGTGTGCCAATTCCTTTTCCTTTTTCTTTTGAATTAACATATTCAAATGGCAATGGAAACACTTCATTTTGCAGGTACTGATTAACCTCGTCATGAGTCCACATTCAATTAAATGAAAATCTGCTGGCAGTCTCAATATGTGCACAATGACGATGTTCCATGTTGTGCAGCTGCGTCCGTGATAGTAGACTCATGCTCTTGAGATTACCGTCATCCTTCAACATATTCTGTTAGTTTTTTCTTGTGTAAAAAGAGATATGTATTCATGCATGTCAAGGCAATTCATGAAAAGAAGCCATGATGTGACTTTTGCAGTTTTATCCCCATCAGCATCAAATTGACTTGATGACACAGCCCTTGCCCTACTACTAGGAACTCAACGTGATTGCAACTGCTCCAAGACCAACTTGTAAGTATAACAATCATGCATGATGTGTTTCGCACCTTATTGACCTTGCTGGTTTGTGAGTGTAAGCCAGCCCTGAAGCCTTTCATGACTTCGTCTCGGGCTACTGAGGCTTGCTCAACATCTACCCTCTGGTCAAGTATGTTGTTGGATGAGGTAGCTGTTGGCACTGCAGATCCTAGACTGGTTTTTTTCTTGAATATAATGACCAGCCTCTTTTTTCCAGACAGTTCT
The DNA here is from genome assembly GCA_016695485.1 of Suillus hirtellus. Taxonomy (NCBI): domain Eukaryota; kingdom Fungi; phylum Basidiomycota; class Agaricomycetes; order Boletales; family Suillaceae; genus Suillus; species Suillus hirtellus. The sequence goes on from MU172291.1 coordinate 487,744, forward strand.
GTGCCCTCTTGCCTTCGAGGTGTAGCTTGTGAAGTGAAATCCAGAGCCTCGGGATGTTTGCTAAACCCATGCTGGCATTCTCGACAGTAGTAAGGAGCATCAGGGTTAGAGGGTGGGGTGAAGTATTCACAGGTACAGGCTTGTCCTCCTTCATGAAAGTCTTGGCAGTACTTTTCATAGCGGTCGGACATGGCAATGTATGAGATGATGTGGAGATGGCTCGGAAGAACCAGTATACTGTAGATGTGCTTTATAGAAAATTTTTGTCTCACATAAAACCTCGGTGAATTGTGATTGACGCTATGTCTCTGGTCAAATTTTAAGCATATATTTCATGTATGATATTTAGCTAAAAGTATTCTTTGGTTTCGAACAAAGATAATGCTGACAGTCCTTGACACCAGAGTGTTGCACAAGCTTCCCAGACAGAATCACTTAATGATACTACAATAGATTTTGTTCCACATCTCCCAAATTGTAAGACTTCGATCATGGCTGCATCCTCATCATCTTGTTCACCAGGTAACAAGCCATAACCTTCAGGTATGATGCCCTCGACAATGATTTGCTCAACTGTTGAAAAAAAAAAGGTTCTCATCATCCTGGGTCACAAAGGGACTTTTCTTCCCAGGCACTTCAACAACAGCATGTCGAATGTTCTGTTCCTGATCTTCTTCTATCTGTGAGATGAGCTGATACCCTGAATTAGTGTCTTCATCATCAGGATGGCCAGCACCAGTTTGTCCATGACAATGAGTCTGTTCTCGCCCATGAGTGCCATGGTATCGTTCAATTGTGTCAGGGTGAACTCCTTCGCAGTCGTCTCAGTAAATGCCAAGTGTTACCTGGCTTATCAGTCGCAGATCCTGTGATAAATCATAAATGCAAGTTTGAACATTGATTAAAGTGCAAAGAACATGTCCAAGGTAGCAGATAAAGGGCAAAGAACATGTCCAAGGTAGCAGATAAAGGGCAAAGAATATGTCCAAGGTAGTGGATAAAGGGCAAAGAACATGTCCAAGGTAGCAGATATAAAGCGCAAAGAACATGTCCAAGGTAGTGGATAAAGTGCAAAGAACATGTTCAAGGTAGCAGATAAAGTGCAAAGAATGTGTCCAAGGTAGTGGATATAAAGCACAAAGAACATGTCCAAGGTAGTGGATATTACTACTTACCTATGGGCTCTTATTGTTCGTTGACAGGCCAGCAATTGGATGAAGATTCCATTCTTCTCGAAAGGTCTTACAGTCATCATTGATAGCATCCAAGAATAGACCTTGGAGGAGCCACAAATGACCTGTTTTCTCAATATTGAGGCCATGGAATCTCTCCAAGTGACTGAAGAATGCCCTCCAACGTCTCACAAACTGGGTTCCTACTTCAACCCAGAGGCGCTCTATCCTTGAGTTTTGAGTGGACCTGTAGTAGTTGTGTAAGCACAACTCCCAATCGGTCATTTGATAAAAGAAAGTCTTATGATCCCCACATAAAGGAGCCATGATTTGGGCCATTTCGCATGACCATATAAGTAGCAACATCAACATTTTCACTGCCATGATCGCCTTGCATACATGATGGCATACCATACTCCTCTTGAGCTTCAAGAAATAAATTGAGTACATTACAGCACAATTGTTTGTGCTTGCTCGCAGTGCAACTACCTGGACAGACATTAGCAATTGGCAACAATTTGACTCAAATGACAGTTGCATACTGTTCTGCAGTAGCCATCAATGAATCCATGGATGACAACCCCACAAAATCATTTTATGGTGCCCATCCAAATGCCAGAGAGCATTGGAACATTTTACTTGATATTTCTGTCTTTGAATAATTTGTTGCTGTCGGAAGTGGTGTCCAATTCTGTCAACTTGTCATAGTGATTGCCATATTCACCTATGCTGTACACAAACACCTTGTTGGCGAAGAAAGCCAACAAGGTACTGAAAACCAGACTCTGGTCTACAATGCTTGAATAGCTTCACCAGGGCATCAAGGTCACAGTCACGAAGGTTGGAATAGCACCTTTCAATGCTGTGTTGATGCATGTAGTGCTGTAGTGTTTCTGGATGAACATCGAGGATTTTTGTGAGTTCAACATGCCTGATTTGATGTTGAGCAGAGGTGGCCTCCCTCAAGAAATCAAGATCTATTATTTTTTTAGGTCGTCCTCATTTCCCAGTGTTCTCGATTCTGGTCAATTCTGGTTTATCAATATTATGTTCCTCTCTGTAAATATCTCGTCTTAGTATCTGCATGTCTATCAAAAATTTGACTCACTGTTCATTTACAGTTGTTCCTAGGTGTTCGAGATTGGTAACTGTGCGACCAAGTTGTGTGGCGACATTAGCTAACCATTTGACAGGGAGAGACTCCAGATTATCATCTGAGTTGATGTCAGGTACAAGTGCTTGGAGAATTGGAATTGCATTTGACAAGATAGCATCCACATGGAATGCAATACAAGTGGGGTCAGCTCCATCTGCTCGAAGAACTCAGATGGCATGATTATAAGTGCATCGGACACTCTCATATGCAGCTTGGATTTCCGCAGACCAATTTTTTGTTTCAGGGAGAAGTGGGAGTGACAATGGCACCAAAGGACCAGTGTCCATTGTTTTGTATCTGACACAAGTTAGAAAGCTATATGTTGTTCAAAGGTTCTGCTGGTATAATTTTTACTGGTGACGTGTTTTGGGTCTAACACATTCCTTTCTGTACCTGGTTTTTTTTATTACTAACACCTCAACTCTTCTTCTAAGCCATCCCTTCGTGTTCACACAATATTCTGCTCAAACAATCAAGTTGACTTGCCTTACTGATTCAAGTTCAATGCCTGCTCAACACCATCAAATGTTCTTCTTCTCAGATGGCACCCACATCTTCCAGGTTTGCGCCACTCAACGGATCATAGCCTTATGATGGACTAACTTGAATGTACTGATAGGCAGGAGACTCACTCTTCAAGGTGCATGCAAGCATCCTTGGGGATAAATCTCTTGGGTTTAGGGATATGTTTGCTGCAAGCCAGGACACCCAACTCAAAGAGGTCGACGGTAGCACTGACGACAAACCCATATTTGTACCATCACAAGTAAGCGAAAATGCTTTCGAATTGTTCCTTTCTGTCTGTTACAACAAGTGAGCCTGAGTTTGTTTCATATTGAGCTCACATCCAACTTGAATGTCATGCAGATGGAGGCCTGATGCTGTCAAAATACCTAATGACACTGTCATCCAACTACTGGAGCTGAGCAACATGTATCTTTGCAGAGACGCTCATGACTATGCTGTTTGAAATCTCCAGCACAACTGCTACTCACTCGAATCCACACGACTTATTTCACTCACTTTGAAGTTCAATATCAAAGAATTCTTGCTGCATGCTTTCAAGCACCTCATTTCAGTTTGCATCAATGACATGTCCGACGATGAATGTCATGCTGTTGGGCCCATCATGTGGAACACAATGTTCAAGGTCAAGGAACGTCTGGATATACACTGTCAGATTATTGCATGTGAAGCCCCACCTATGGTACACACAGGAACTTGCACAAAGCAAAAGAGATGTGAGGAGGACTGGAAGCAGTTGTGGTGGAACGGAATGGGTCAGTTTCTGCTGGATGGGCGAAATCCACAACCTTACAAGGATGCCATCGAACGGTTTGAGAAACTCGACATTGGCAAGATAAATCTGGATTGCTGGAAAGCAGTACTATTCACTGTGAAAGGCCAAAGTGCCTTCGATCATGAGCAAAAGCTTATCAGTCACATGGCTAACAATCTCATCAAATACCTGATTGTCGAGCCAAACTTTGAAGATTTTGGCCATGCAGTATACTAGTAATAGTAGCTATATTCCTTTCCCTGTTGTATTGCGTGGTGTGGTGCACTTGATGTTGTATATCGTGCACTCTCTGTTGTATCACACGCACTCTGTTGTATCGCACACTGTTGTATCATGTTTTGTTGTATCGCGCACTGGATGTCATGTATTGTGCAGTTTATTAAAGTGGGGTTTGGAGCATCATAACCGAGTAGGGTCATTTGTATTAATCATTGGGCCATTCAGAAAGTTCAGAATCACAGCAATCGATTGACATGCATTCAAATCTGCACTACTAATACTATTAACGATCAATACTACGCGAACTCCATACTAAATGTATGATAACTTTCTTTATCTGCAAAGTTATTCAAAAAAAACCGGTCATAGGACTCCAAACATGTCATCACAGAAATGTCCTTGTTGACCTTCTCACTGTATTCTGGTATCAGTTCGACAGCATGTGTAACATCCATCAACACACCCTTGGCAGCACTTTTGCGCTGTTCCCATGGTCTGTCAGACCTGGTTTCATTGTAGGATGAAACCCATCTCTGAGACCTGCCTCTCCCTGGGGCCTCCCCTCTCAATTACTCAAGAGGTGTAACAGCACTCTCGCAAGTCACCCCATGGACTTGTCTGTTACCATTGGAGAGTAGTCCCCTCCCATCCTAGAGGCCTCTCAGCCTGCCTCTCCCTGGGGCCTCCCCTCTCAACTCCTCAAGAGGTGCAACAGTGCCCTTGCAAGTCACCCCATGGATTCATCTGTCACCATTGGAGGGTAGCCCCCTCCCACCCCAGAGGCCTCTGAGAGACCCTCCCAGCATGTTATACAAACCTCTCCCACCATCATAGGTATAGTGACCCTCTCGTAGCCTCCCATTATTCCTGTTATTGCTTGTTTTATGTTTTTTTACTTATGTTGTTCCTATTATCTAATATTTATGTTTGATGAGATCTCTGTAGATTCAAGTTTTCCAATGCACAAAGACATATTAAATCTTGGCAGTGCAATCAAACTCTCTAAGGATTTCATTCCTGCACAAGATTCTTGGTGATTTGGATGACATTATGAATGAGACAAAAGCAGGCTATGCAGCCGCTATACTGATATTGACATGAAAAATTACAAAACATAGTAGTAGCTACCTATGTAGGTAGGGTATAATAGGTGGCCATGACACAGCAACAAGATGATGAGGACATGCATGAGCAAAAAATGACGGGACAACATAGCAACAGGGAAAAGCATGAAAACATCAGCAAAAACAAAACAAAATGATACAAATGAGGGGTGCGAATGTAAGGAGGGTATTGGTTAAGAGGGAGGTCCTCAGGGCTGGTTGTGTGCATCATGACTGGATTGTGGCATGGCATCACGGACATAGGGATCATCATGGTCTGTCCACCTCAAATTGTGGTATCTTCTGTCTTGTGGGTATCCTCTGTTACAGTATGGACCAACTGGATGATAGGGAGCTAATAAATGCCTGCGCTCATCAAGGTCATCACATCGACTATATCCAGCTTCATGAGTATAGCCTGGATCAAATACAGGGCTATATCTGCTTGGGTATGAATGTTCCTGCTCACCATGACTAAAGTGACCAAGTAAATCTGATGCAGGAGAGCTATCTTGAGTGTTCAAATCACTCTCTGTGTGATCCTCAGTGGATCCGTAATTATCTGGAGGTGGGTAACCACCAAGGTAGCGGGTGGGATGAGAATCACATGGGTAAAAGGCATTGTGGGGGTGGAGAGAGTTGCAGTTGATAATTGGAGTTGCCTCACGCTGATTCTGGACCTCACGATGATGCCCATGGTAATGTTGGTCATATGGGTGCATAGGGTCATGAGAATTAGCACGGGAAGGATAATGAGGGTCTTGTTGGATATCATCCTGAGGGTTGCGAAGGGTGCCATGAGGGTCATGCTGGAGAGGCTCGCGAGGGTACTGTAGAGGCTCATGAGGGTACTGTAGAGGCTCACGAGGGTTGTGTGAATGCTCATGATGGTTGTATAGGGCCTCGCCAGGATCACAATGATCATCATGGGGAATCTCATGAAGGTTGTGTGGTGGGTCATGAGAGGCTCTGAGCTATGGGGAATCTGGGGATGAGGCCCATCATGAGGAGGCTCTGAGTCACGAAGAGTCTGGAGATGAGGGGCATCATGAGACAGCTCTGAGCCACAAGGAGTCTGGGCACAAGGGATATCAGGCTGTTGGATGGGAATATGAGGGACATTGAGCTGTTAGTTGGGAATACTAGGTGTGACAGCAGAAGCTAGTTCTTCCTCCTGTGTATCTCCTGCTGGAACTTTATTGTGTAGCACCACTCCCTCTGAAACATCTGCCTGGACATGAACTGCATTAGTGGACTCAGAGATGGCACAGTTTGTGGTAGCTTCTGCCTTTGCATCCTTGTCCTCTTCAGATTCAGAGTCCGAGTTGCTATATACAGTATGAAGGGCATGCTTCATTGTACACTTAGAGCCTTTGGTGGCCGGCCATGGTTTGACATGTTCTAGAGTGTAGACTATGAGATATAGAATTAAATTAACAAATAAAAAAACTTACTCTTCATGTCCTCCGAGTCATTGGAAGGTCCATCTTGAAGTCGTATTACTGTACCTATAAAATTTGAAATAAGCAGGGCTCAGTCAGAAGCAAATACTACTCACTTTCTGGTGAGGCTGCCATGCTCGATGAACCCACCGTCAATGGGGATAGTGGTCCACCCTTTGTTGGAGAAGGGTTTGATGCCTGCACCTTGGGTTGGGGGTTGTTCTTCGTCTGTACTCCTTTCTTCCCCACTTTCGAAGTGTCAGTCTTGTCTGTTGATGGGGCAAGCTTCTTTGACGCATGTGATGTGTTTGCTGACTTGAGCTTCCTCTTCCCACATGCTGCTTCTTCATATTCTGTGTCAGGTTCTTTGGAGGGTTTTTTGTCAGTGGACGTTAGTTTGATAATATCACTCCAAGCTTGAGGGGCAGCTGGCCTAGGCACAACTTTGAAAGGACGTGAGGGTAGTGGTAGTGGGAATGGGAATGGAGGTGGAATAACTTCCATGTGCATGTTTGGTTTCTGGAGGATGGCCTGAGGTGCATGCTTGGGAGCAGAAGGTCCAGGTTGGTCATCGTTGTCTGATTCATCAATGGAGGGCAGAGGAGGAGCCTTAGGCACTTTATTACCCTTCTTGATTTTGGTGGTTGCACCACTGGGCTTGAGGCGAGCAGGGCCGTTGTAATCTGTGTGGCCATCAAGAAAGAGTTGTTGGGCACCAGAATGCGCCCAATCAGATGGAGGAGCTTCACCTGTGACTACAGGCTTCTCAGAGGCAATCACTGCTGCTACATATGATATAAAAATTAATTTGCTAGTGTGATGTAGTTGACACATACGTCACTCATACTCAGATTTGCTAATTACCATAGTCCCTGCCTTCAAAGCATCCACAAGTGCTGTAACTTCCTTCTGTGTCAGCGCAGCAATACCTTTCTTCTTGGAAATCTCGTTGTGAGTTTCCCCTGGTAAGAGACATTTGTGAGCTGGGTATCCTTTGATACAAAGATTGGCTTCCATGAGGGCTGCTGGCATAAGTTTCCAAGGGAAATTCTTATTGTTGAACCCAGTGCCAGGTCAGGCTAGCATAGCTAGATTATGTTAACGTGAGTGAAGAAAGAGTGGCAACAATTGAACATACCAAGTTGGGCTGGTGTGATGTAGTGCATGTTAGTTTAAGTGAATGATAAGACTCATGACAATAGAACATACCAACTTGCTTGATGATTTGGTTCTTCACCCACTTTAAACCATCGTCGTGTCCCTCCACAATATCAGAAGACTGATTGAGGTTGTTGGTGGTTGATGCGTCCTCAAGGTTGGCATCAATGTCATCCTTAAATGCATCATCAACTGTGGATAGGGATGTTATATTACTGTTTGAAGCCAGATGAGGATTTGCATGAACAAAATCAATCTTTGACTTACTACACATGTGCTTTGAGATGACCAATAATTGCATCATCACTGGTGTGGCACCATGTCTCCCAAAACTATTGCTAGTTGAGTGTATGTCAGCATGTATACCAATGAATAAGCTTACCCCTGCAGCACCAGGTGTATTATAACAATGTCCAAGTGATCCGTCCTTGTTAACCACTTTACCACAGAGTACAATGGCTGCTTCGAAGCCCAATTTAACAGAGCCTGACTCGAGCTATGACAACAAACGAGTCAGGGGATGTTAGTAGATAGCATAATAACATACAATATTGACCACTCTTCAATAATGTTTTTGAAAAGTCTGGCCATGCTGCATGGTGGTTTGAGGAGATGATCCCAGGAGAGACACCTCCTCATGCATTGACAGAATGTCTTGATACGTGTCAGGGTAGGCTACCTTAAATTTGTCATAGCATTGTGTTCACATGGTTGCACCTGCAAGGGCGATAAATATGATGTATATGACTCGATATCATACTCACTGGGTGTGCCACCTCCTTTGGGTGCCTCTCTGCCAATGTGAACAAGTTCCTGCTGGACATTATCTTTAAAGTAGTTTGTGTAAAGGTTCCAGTAATTGACACTAGTCACTGTGCATCCACGGCTCTTCAAAAAGGAATTAATCAGCTGATTGATGGGGAGTGTGGTAGAAGTTGAGAGATTGAGAAAGTGATGTTCGACTTCTGCAAACCCGGTATCAAGGGTGGCATTCAGCTCTGTAGACCTGCATCCTGCGGCAGTGGGACCATCATGATGTGTTATCGGCTCATTCTCCTCAGGAAAACCGTCTATTTGAGACAGCAGCAGAAGGGTAGTATGCTAGATCCAACTGTGGACTGAGATCTCTCATCACAGCAGGGAGCACATGAGTCATGGTGGTGTTCATTGAGATTATGCTATTAGCCTTGCTGGCACCATGCTGCAGTGGTGTTGGTGGTATTAGATTCGTGGTTGGGAGTGGGGGTGCATGATCTTGAGGCGAGGATGGTATGGGACAGAGCACAAATGGTGAGACATGACCAGATAGATCCTGGGTAAAACCTGAACCCACAGGGTCTTGCGAGTGTTCACGAGGAAGTGGCATTAATGGACCCATTGAACTCGGAGGAAAATGAAACGAGGGCTGAGGTGGTAGGCAGGACATGTCTTGTGTGGTAAGCTGATGTTGTGGTCCAATGGGCATATCTGGAACTTTGCTGCCTTGCAAATTAGTAGGGACAAATGATCCACTCTATATTGACTTACCATTGGCTCCAACCATGCCTAAAGTTTGATTCTCAAGTAAGCCAGCTGTGAAAGTGTCACCTCCCATCATACCATAGGCATCAGCATCAGAAGAGTGTTGCTCCATCCAGGCAGCTTGGTGGCTCATGCTAGAGCCATAAAACAGATCTGGCATTTGTGTGGGGGCAGGTGGAAATGGCGAGGCGTGACGACTGTGAGTAACATTAAGCGTAAGTGATGATGTGTCGCTTGATTGTGCTGGGGCAGCAGGAGCAGGTGGAAATGATGAGGTGTGACGACTGTTAGCAACATTGAGCATAAGCAATGATGTGCTGCTCGTTGAAGTTACATCCTGCCCCACATGGTTAACAGCTGGTGGATCAGACTGTGTGCTGTCCTCAGAGGGGTGCTGAAATGCCTGGCAGCAGAGGGTGGCCCCTTTTATAATGCCAATGTTCTATGCCATAGCCTTGAGCTTGCTCCTCAGGTGGGAGGGTGTCAACTCAACAGGTGGTGATTGATATTGTCCTCCGCCTAACTGTTCTTGAGTATAGTCAAATGTAGCAGGAGGCAAGTCCATGAAGGGGTTAGAAGATGACCACTGGTCACTGGCAGGAGGATTATCATGGGTATTCTGGGTCATATCTGCAGTAGATAGTCAATGGTATAAGGTAATTGGGTGGAGGCAAGAGGGCATTGCTTACCTGGTCAGAGATGCAGAATTTGGCACTGTTTTTTGAATGGATTGCACAAGATACTAGGTAGATGACTGGGAATCCTGAAGGCAGGCGAAAAAAAGGACGTGAGGCCTCATACTTATGGAATTTTCTAGTGAGTACAGGGTCTGCATTTTTGTGGACCATTAATTTCATTCAGACCAAATAAGTTAGAACAACAGGCAGGAGCACAGAAGCAAAAATAAATGTACAAGACATTACAGAGGTCCAAGGATGGTGGCCAAGGAGGGTGTAGAGGGCGACTTAACAAATAGCAATGTCTTTGGGAGGCTCCAGAGGCTCCAGAGACTCCAAAGAGGGCTTAGCATGAAAGCGAATCCATGACTAAAGATAATGTTAAAGAAGCAATAAGGCTGAAGCCTTACTTCATACCCAAAGACAACGGAATGTCAAGATTAGGTTAGAAGTACACAGATCATATTGAGCTAATGTACATGTGCTATCTACATTTGGTCCCAAGATAGAGACACTCAATCAATGTCTAAGGCGCTTTGCAGGGCGACTACCACCCTCGCTGACTTGTGACTCCTCATCCTCAGAATGAATTTCATTGCCAGTACTGTTGGCATATTCAGAGCTGGATGAGCCCCCCTTGACAGAAGCAATTGGGGGAATGAGATTCTTGGTGCACATAGCAGAGGGTTTGTAGAATGCTCGAGAAGCTGGGCGAGGTCATGGCCATGTGATAGAAGCTGAGTGGGGTGGTGGCAGCATGATAGAAGTTGGGCGGGGTGGTGGCCATGTGATCTCCACAATAACTTGGACATGACAATGAGAGGTAGGTGAAGGAGGCTGTTGAATATAGGGAAGGCCCTTTCGGTCAATGTGGCCATCAGCAAATGCACGTTGCCCACAGGAGTGCATGGAGCAAGCTGAGGGGACATCCCCAATAACAACAGGGTCTTTTGAAGTGGTGAGACGCAAGTGGGCAGCGTCATTCGTAACTGCTTGAATGGTAAGGGTACCTTCCTTGAGGCAATTGATGAGACTGATGCGATGCTGTTGGGGCAGATCATGGATGCCTTTGGTGCGAGAGAGAGTGGGTTGCAGCTCACCAGGCATCAAGGTCTTGTCAGGATAATTGACAAGGACATACCCAAGGCGAGCTAGTTCTTTTGGGAGTGTTTTCCAGGGAAAGTCACGACTTGTCTGCCCATGCAGTGTCCCACCAAGTGATGCTACAATGATGTCAATACTAGTGTGAATGTGTGGTGACTAAACCTACCAACAAGCGCCTGTATCCCACCCATAATACAGGGTATCCCATCAAGGCTCTTCCATCCCTCACTAACCTGGGAGCCTTCAGTGACTTGAGAGCCTTCACTAAGTTCAGCATCCTCTGTCAACACTGCCTTATCCACCATCTAGAAGTAGATCAGTAAAATCCAAATATACAACTACCAGTACTTACAATATGAGTGACCAAAAAGGATTGGGAGTCTGTAAGCATGGCAACATCGACGAGGTAGGATGATGTGCTGGTTGTTGCAGCCATTTTGCAGGAGGCAATGTACAAACAATGTACAAAAGTACTAGCAGATATTGATCATACAATAAAATGCAAACCATGTGAAAGAAAATTCTGGAATATAGACAATTGTAGTAAGTTCAAAGAAGTTCAATTGAAATGTTAGGTTGGAAGAGGCAGAGAGTTCAAGCGCTAAATCTTACCCAGAACAGTAATTGTAACCCAAGGGGCTGTCACATAGTGCCAGCAAGGCTCAAGAGGTTGCAATTTTTTATAGCATCCTGGGAGGCCTATTTTGGGAGGCTCAAGAGGGTTGCCTGTTTCTCATAGCCTCCTGTGAGGCCTACCATCACAAGGGTTAGTGAATGAAATTGAAAATACTATGCATACTAAGTTTCATAGATCCCCCTGTACTCGTCACCTACTACATATCCCATCCATGCAGCAGCACACCATTGAATTTGGACTATCTACTACTGTATCCCTACCTAGCTGTTTCTACAGGTAACTTCAATCTCACTCAGGCATTTGTCCAATAGTCTATGTTTATAAACCATACATTCTCTTCTAATCTATCACTGTATGTACACACAAGCATGCACTACATAATCTAGTTGTCTTGTCTCCAACCCATGAACGGAGCACTCATGAGCTTCTCCAGTGCACCTGTAACCACGAACAGAGCATCAGAAAACCTGTGAACAGATGAGAAAGATATTTAAAGTAATATATAGTAGAGCCTATTGCAACAATTTTCATATATTTGCTGAGTACTTTTAGATGGGAGTAGCTGGACAAAGACACACATACCTATAATCATGAATGGAGTGCTCATGAGCTTCTCCAGCGCACCTGTAACCATGAACAGAGCATCAGAGAACCTGTGAACAGATGAGAAAGATACTTAGAGTAATATATAGTAGAGCATTGCAACAATTTTTGTATATTCTGCTGACTACTTTTACATGGGAATAGCCAGACAGATATGGCACATACCTATAATCATGAATGGTGCACTCATGAGCTTCTCCAGCACACCTGTAACCATGAATGGAGTACATCAGTACCTGGTGCAGGGATTTGGTGAGTCTTGAGGGCCAGACAGAGATGGCACATACCCATAATCATGAACGGAGTACTCATGAGCTTCTCCAGCACACCTGTAACCATTGATGGAGCACGTTGGCACCTGGTGCAGGGATCCAAGGACATGCTTCACCATGCTAATACTAACATTTTCACAAGAAGGCCAAGGTGGGTGGCTATATTGCATTTTGAATAGTAACAGGGCGAAATGTATATTAAGTTGATATTGAACTACACTATGACATCATTGGTAGTGCAAATACCATAGTAAGGAGATAGTATCGCATATTGTCCATATCTTGCTCATGCATTCCTGTAACGTGTCTACCACATACAATGGCCAAAATGGTAGCTAAAACCCATACACCACAGTCATACCCATTATTTTGAAGACGTTCAACCTAAATAATACAACCTGTCAGAATCATGATGAAATCGGCATGTGAAACTCACATTCAGTGGTCATGCCACCCACCCTTCAAGGTCAATATCAACATGATGACCATGTTGACGCACTATTGCAAGGAATTGAGCAATCAGTTTCATTACATCCTTTTGCATCAGGTGCATCAGTCAAATGAAAATGTACACTTAAAATCAACTTACTTTGACGTCACTTTGCCAAGGCTTCCTATCATTAAGGCTATCAAAAAGGTGAAGCTCTTTGTGCGACAGCCAGATGACACATAACACCCAGTGCCCAATGACTGATGGATGATGAATCGGAAGAACCCAGGTATCCTTGTCCCAATAGTGGACCCACAATGCATTACACCAGATGACATCATCTGGTGCATTGTAACAAATACAGGGAAGATCATGAGTTGAGAGCATTGCGACCCATGTCGATGTATTTTGCTGAGAGTACCACTGTTACAGTCACCCCATCATTTTCTCTTCCATTTCACCTTGCAGGACTATGCATGCTCTTCTTCATTTCTGTCTCTCTTCTTTTTCTTGACTCTTCACAGAATACCTTGAGGACCATGCATGTATATCTTCTCTTCCTTTTGATCCCCGTCTCACTTCTAGACCACCTCATGTCGACCATGAGGATACCCTTATCTCTGACTTCCTTTTCTGTACTTTTACAATGTCTGTTAAGGTCATACTCTCGTAGGATCGGATCTGAAGGACTTCGGCCTCAGCTTGTGTGCTGTGCCCCTTTCCCAAGTACTGTCCCTTATTTCAAAGTACTAATGACGACATGTCCGAAGGTCTGGACGAGTATTGTAGTATATCTGGATGTCTTCCGGATATTGGAAATGCGTGTAAGGCTAATCCGGATGTATCTGAACTAGAAACTAACAGAGTAAAGACTACCCAAAGGTAGAGTCGAAGATATAGACTATTGGAATCTATCTGAAGTCTTGGAGGATGACAAGAGTAAGAAGTACTCAAGTCCAGGGGACAGAAAGAGGACAAACTAAGATGATATTTGAACTGAGGTACTACAGGACATTTACACGAGTTTATATACTAGTAGGCATAATGAAAAGATCAGTAAGCAGTATCTGAGGCTATGTAGAAAGCATATGCAAAGGTTAATACTCATGAGTCGGAAATGAACATAGGTAGACAGATCAGTAATCATACCGGTAATAGATATAGCCAAAACAACAGAAATAAGGAAATACCAAATAGGCTGTGTTTAATGTTAAATGAACAGGAAATGAAATAGGAAGCTTATCTATATCAGAATGGAAGCGGATCTATGCATTGGACCGGATCGGATCTAAGGTCCAGAGTCCGGAAGAGAAGCATGGATATTATGGGATATGACAATGTCTCTTGGACTGGTCTGTGCACGATTCTTTACCTATTTAAACCCTAGCTACTTCTGTACTTTTTCCTTAACTTGAATCTACTCAGTTCTCCTCGATACTCTCTTAGGACCAAGGGATCCTATCAGATCTAGCTTCTTGCAAGAAGACTAGCCATTACTCGATCACTTTGACAGAGTTCTACCTCTTGTCAAAGCTCCCTCTTGATACCATACATTTTATCTCCCTTTATTGGGATTGTTACAGAAGAACTATCTGGGTTCATAACAACCACAGAAGGATGGCGCAACTGTTGATACATATGTCATTGAGACGTGCTGTAGGAGATCTGAGCATATCAATGTCTTTCAGCTCAAACACCTGAGGAGGGATTCCATCATGTGAAGGTCTTACTCAGGCAACAATCTTCCTGCACTGAGAGCCTGGCTCGTGTGTTGGAATGCAGAAGTTGTCCACAAGGAGATTCTATGAAACTTCATTAGCACTACATTACTGACATTAAATATAAATGTACCTTAGGAAGATCCCAATGAATGACGGCATTAACTTCACACCCATGATCAGTCGAGTCATCCTCATCTAACTCCAGAGCATCCATCCCACCCTCTAGAACATCAGCAAGCGCTGCTTGCTCAAAATTGACCTGTGGGGCATGATCAGGATCAATGACAGAGAATTCATCCCCAGCCTCAGGGTCAGGTAGTGCCAGTGTGTCAGCTTCACTCCAGTGAAGATCCATGGTTCATGAGCCTCCCGAGAGGGTGGTAGCAAGATCCTGTGCCTTTTCCACTTGGCCAGCAAAGCGTGCCGAAGAAGCTAGGGGATTGGACCATCAAAATTGAAGCCGGAGGAAATTAGCAAGCTGTTGTTGTAATGGAACAGCAAAAGGTTGACCTACAAATGCATTAGAAAAGGAACATTACATCAGAAGAATTGAGTGAACTTACTTTCCGGAAACTGAAGGGCAAGTTCAAGTGCTGTAAGTTCATCTCCGAAGAAGCAACAAAGATTCTTGGCCTCAATGCCAAGCCGAGTCTGCTCCTCTTGATAGCATTCCTGCTTTAGAAGCGCATGGATACCATCTCTTACATCTGAGTCCTCCAACCATCGGGGAATCTCTCCAACTGATGGTGTGATCCATATGTCCTCCATCAATCTTGGATCACAACGTAGTTCTGTCAGTTTTGTGGGAAGAGGGGCAGGCAGTGGAATCCCCCAAGTGGGATCATACAATGACTCAAGTCGTTCACAGTAGGAATTAAATTTGCGGATAGCAGTCATGAGGGCAGGTTGATGTTTAGCTATAGCTTTACGTGTGTGTTGATGTAGCTTAGTGCCTGCAGGAAATTAATAAAGTGTTGTGCATCGAAAGGGAGGAATATTACCTAAAGCCTGTTGTGTGCCACCAACAGCATGGTCAAGCTTGTCCCACTCGAAAAAACTAGCAATGGCACACTTACACACATTCATCTTGAGATCCCACACCATTAAAAGAGTGTAGACAAAATCAAGATCAACCTCATGAAGTTCGGGGAACCTCTCATGAACATTTAGTGATGAGTAGAGGGCCTCGACTTTATTCATCAGTCAGCCATGTCCCCTCTCAAGACTCTCCAGCACCTCTAAGGTGTCATCAGAGGCAGATTCTTTCTCCAACATAGCTCTTGTAGTCTGTAGTGCTCTATCTGATGCATCCAGGTCTGCCTTGAGAGCTAATACAGTGTCCAGCTCTTTCTTCAGACAAGCAGGAGCATCTTGCAAGATCACTTATTAACACTGATGAGGCCCTAGTGAATTGGACTTACGAGCACGAATAGATAATTGTGAATGACGCTGGAGGGACCACTCAGACTCCAGTTCATTGACAGGAATTCTGCATCGTTCTAGCATAGCTTGCACTGCTGAACCCTGTTCTTTGATGCCTCATCTGAGGTGGCGCTTGATCCAGTCACTGAGGTCTGCTTGCATCTCAGACCCTATGGCTGCTGCTTGTTGATCAATAAGCCACAGGCGGCGCTGGCGCTAAGGTCTTCTCTGAATGAGATCATAATTAAAATGATGTGGGACATACAGAAGAAGTTCTCTTGACACTGATCAGCTGAACAAAGTGTGACCAAAGTCATTCCGTCCCTTCTCCATCAGACAACCCAAGTCCAAGGCACATTTGTGGATTATAGACAAGTTGACAAGCCCACTCATGGCCATATGCATGCATTGCTGTAGTTGCAAAACGGAGTTGTTTGGTTACAGTCTCAGGAAGAATCTCATACTAGAGAGTGTGAGTAAGTAAGTAGAACTTAAGTCTGAGCATACCTTTGCAAGCGATCTCGCTAGAACACACCCAACATCATACAGGGCAACAACAGTAGCCTCTGGTGGGAGAAGTGAAAATAAGTGCTGAAGGAGGGCTACGGAATACTTTTGTTGTTCTCCTGGCGAATCAATGTTAGCAAAGAACAGAGGGATGTCATGACGACAGATCAGTGCCATGATCCCAGTGTCATCAAAATTGTCCATTGCAGCTTTTTGCTTTTTGCCATCAGCAGCCTCATAAGCTGTTTCACATTGGTCCACAGCTTCGTCAGGGATAATGGGGGTATGGACCTTTGGGGGGGTGCTTACGTTGAGTGTCTATATGGCAGCCGACTTTGTCAATGAAGTTTTTGGGGATAAAGTAGGTAGGGTCATAGAACAGGGGACAATTGCCAGCAGCACAGCGATGATGATGGTGGAAATTCCCATCTATTGCGACATGTATATCGCCTCCTTCATCTGTGGGCCTACCATGCAGTAGGCCACCAAAGCAAGCTGGACATTGTTGGACCAGAAGTGGCGCACATCGACCTGGACGTAAGGAGGTGAATGGAGGGAAATCAGTCTTGTGCAGGGAGGCTTGGAAATTTGTGATGCGATTGCGACTGTGTTGGAGAATTGTCTCAAGTTGTCATTCAAGTTGAATTTGCAGGATGTCAAACGACTGAATGGCATAACCAAGACCCCGACGAAATGGGTCTTGGATGAGTTGACCCTTCAAATGCTTGTCAATAATAATTCAAATATGTAATTGAAACTTACCTGTGTGTCGGTCACCTAGAAGCCCCACCGAGAGTAATGATTTTTTAACGCTGATGCAAGAGCATTGATCGCATCACACGAGCATTCAAACAGTGCACGGTAGAATGAAAGTAAATCAACAGATACAGCCATTCGAGGCTGTGAAGGTGCAGTTGGGAATAGACCATGGTGGAGAAGTACCTGCGGGAGAGTGGAACACATGCAACTTAGCACATCTATAGACACATATCCTAAGGGAGCATCAGTGTCCACTTCCGTGATACAGAAATATAAGCTTACGGTCAAAAAATAAACACATCAAAGTCGTCCGTTTTGGTGTACATGAGAGTGTCCCAGCACATGCAGATATGACTGAATGAGTTTTTTCTAGTGCTTTCCCCTGTGTTCATCCCAAGTAGAGGAGTAGAGGACTGATGAGAGTTGGGATAAGGTCACTCCAGTTACCATACAGTAGACTAGCTGATCTGTCGGCGGCAATCCATCATTTGACTGGAGTGTCAATTGCTGGAATATCAACAGACGGTTCATCAAATGTTTCCACATCTTCGAAGTGAAGTGCCATGGCATCATCATTCTCTACATGTTGAGGGTGCTTGGCAGTATCATTGTGTGATGGATGAGGAGATGACACCTGCAAGTTTTGTTCTTCCAAGTCATCCCACGGCTTCATAAGTTCCTTCATTTCAGCCAAAAGTTGGCAGCACTTCGCCTCTGCACCTGGTAACTCAACCAATGTTTGTGTTTTCCATTTATCTCGAGCTTTTCTGGGGCTCACAAAGTGGTGGCCTAGGCCAGATGTTACAATTTAAGCTTTACGAGTAGGACGGGGTGTCAAGTAAGACATAGTAGATGGTTGAAAAAAAGAAGAGAAGGACATACCACTATGAAGCAGGGAGCTGCACCAAGTGCAAGGGAGGGGTGCAGGAGGTATTAGAGGTATGGGGCAAGAGGTGCGGGAGGTATTGGAGGGTGGGGCAAGAGGTGTGGGAGGTATTGGAGGGTGGGGCAAGAGGTACAGGAGGTATTGGAGGGTGGGGCAAGAGGTACGGGAGGTATTGGAGGGTGGGGCAAGAGGTATGGGAGGTATAGGAGGGTGGGGCAGGATATATTGGAGGTATCAAAGGTATCAAAGGTGCATGACAAGGTGCTGAACTATAATTAGATGGTGGGTGGGTGAGTCTCAGAGACTAATTTCCCACAACATAGAAACCAGGTCTCTTAGACCCTTTATAGGCACCGAGAAGTGCTGCCTGAGGTGCATCAACAACACCACACCACCATGCCTATAGCATTTGCCATGTTGGTCCACCACATATGACCGCTCTACTGTCCACATTGTGAGTTCAGGATGGTCATTGGGATTGGCGATGAAGTCAAAATATTGTATGTAGAGGAGCAGACTGGAAAGATATGTTGGAAGAACCAGGTTGGAAGCATGTGGAACCTTGGGCTGAAAAATAAGTCGAACTTGGGCGACACGACTTGCTGAATATCACCTTGTTAGTGTTAGAATATGACAGCAGAAAATATACATACTAATTTGGCCATCATCACTCGTAACATTGACAAGGATGGTATCACAGTTCCCAAGGGGAAATAGGTTGCTGGGAGGGTATGATTGGATCACCCTGCTTGGCATGATCACTCAAGGTTGGAAGGCAGAGTGAAGTTGCAATCAAAATTTGTTCCACGCGTAAAAGCATCCATGTCTGTGGTCCCAGTGAGTATTCTTGCCACTGGAGAGGGAAGAACACTGGATGAACTGGGAGACTGCATGATCAAAATCAATGAGTGCATATTTGGTGAGAATATTGATGGGCAACAGGGACTTGAGATCTGGTATTGAAATTAAATGGAAGGCAGTGAGAGCATCTCCAGAAAGAATGCCCTTGTGAAAATGATTATGGACTTGTCGAGGTCCATGGACAGAATATGCTTCATCAGGGAGTATACGAGAAATCCAGAAGAGTGCTGGGTTGATGGTTGTCACTTCCTCATCTTCAAGGTTTATGGCATTGACAAGTGATGCACCATGGGAAGTGATTAGCGCATACAGGTTGAACAATTCCATTGACTCCTGGCAATTGAGAATCTGTACACACTGCTCCGTGAAATCATTCACTTGTCAACTTGTTCAGGCAAAGAGATCCTTGCAGTGAGTGATGAGCAAGTGCTCTGTCATGTTGGCTGAAAACTGCATCAAAGTACCCAGTCTCTCAATCATGCCTCTGAAGTTTTGGAGTAACTTGAGCTTGGGGATGAAAAAGTCTTCTTTGGCGCCCTTCTTCCCCCTCCTTGCCTCGGCCTCAATGATAGCATCCTTGAATGCATGAAAATCGGAGAGTGCCTGCACCATCGACTGTAAGGATTTGGGAGAATGGACTGGATTTTGAGCACAATAGAAAAAATCTATGAGAGCATGGATTGTGTGAATGAATCTAGGTGGAGCAGCGCCTGAGATTGAAGCAAAAATGGTGCGTTGAATATCACAATGCTCATGCCCAGTCATTTGGTTGACGTGCATGATGCCTTTAGTAAAGTGGTGCATCCCTACCCATTTGTGCTGAGTGATGAAGTGGGTGTTGAGCTTGGTTTTTCCTACTATCTCCTTGATCCATTTAAGTGGATGATCTGCAAAAAACTTATGAAGGGTATGTAAAACTTCGCCAGGGAGAAAGATGGATGGACACGAAAATGACCAATCAAGCCAATATGGCATGTGGACCCCAGACAGATGGGCAGCTTTTGCTGCCTTCTGAAATTTGTCAAGATCCCAAGGATCAATCTCTTTGGCGATCTCATGTATAAGTTGTAGTGTGTGCTTCCCAGTGCGAGGAGGATAGAGAATTCCATCACTGAATTTGTCTTGTGTCGCCATAGTGATTGGAGAGACATAGTAATCTGCGTGACAGGAGTCTTATCGGATCCCAGGATGATAGGTACTTGCATAGCACCTACTGGCAGATAGTCCTAGGTATATAGAATTAACTTCAAGTAGTAGACTTAAAGGGCCAAACTAACCTTGATTTTCCATGCCATATTGGCACTCATATAATCTCCATACTTGCATTGACTTCCTGTATTGACTACATGTGGCTGGAAGGTAATGTGATTGGCAAAAACTGGATTGCTGAAAAGTTGTTTGACAACCTCTAGAGCATCGCGCCAAATAAGTTGCATGGGATAAGTCGTCTTGTAGCCCATAAACTCTAGGTTCAAAACTTTCCATGGCACAAAGGAGGGTAGTGCATCAGTCCAATCTAGAAGTTGCTCCTTGGAGGTGAAGGATGGTTTTGGGCAAGTGTGAAACTGGAAAAAATGGAGTCAGGCCTGTCAAGCAGCACTCAAAGTCTCTCCTACCCATTTTAACTTTAAAAACTTGTCAATCTGAGCTTGAGTTAAGTTTTCAACCAAGAACTTTGCCAACTCCCATTCTCCTTCATCATGGAAAGGGTAATACATATTTATTTCTTGCCAATAATTATACTGATCGTCTTGCAGCCTGTCAAACAGGTTCTTGCTAACACCAAAGACATATTCTGAGTGTGGATGACTGTTAAGACCATGCACAAAGGGTAAGACTGATTCTGAGGGGCTTGGCTTCAGCTTGTGCGCTGCACCCCTTACCCGAGTATGTGCCCTTAATTTCAGATTGGTGTCCAAAGAAAGTCCAAAGGCATCTGAAGATGTCTGAAGGACATCCGAAGGTGTGGGAAACTTTGAAAGGACTTTCCGGACGGGTGCAAGTAACTTCCAGATGAGTGCAGGAAAGTTCCGGAGGAACCTCCGGAAATTACAATGAGGTTGTGTCCTAATACAGATATGTATAATGGCTACTTGGGACAAGTCTCAAGTAGAAGCAAACAGAGGGATGGCTGCAAGGATGAAGTCCAAAGCAGAATAGGTCCGGAGGACCATGAGAAAGATCTGGATAGACTTCCGGAAACTTTGGAGGATTGGATGGGTGGATGAGCAGAGGAGCAGAGGAGCAGAGGAGCAGAGGAGCAGAGGAGCAGAGGAGCAGAGGAGCAGAGGAGCAGAGGAGCAGAGGAGCAGAGGAGCAGAGGAGCAGAGGATCAGAACTCTGGAGGATTGGAACTCTGGCCTAGGGAATTCCTCCCTAGGCCTGAGATGGATACTGACTAAGTTGGAAGGCTAGACTTGATATGAAGACTTAGAGTGAGATCTAGTGCAAGGACTAATATGATATTCAGACTGAGGTACTACAAGACATGTACAAGAGTTTATATATTAAGTGACTACTGGAAAGATCAATAAGCAAAGGTCCGAGGCTATGTATGAGGCATAAGCAAAGTTAACAAACACAAGTCGGAAATGAGGCATAGGTTAAAGGATCAGTAAGCATACTGGTAGTAAGTATAGCCAAGGTAACAGAAACAAGGAATACCAGATAGGCTGTGTAAACGTTACATGCACAGGAAATGTATTATGAAGCTTATCATATACTGGATAGGAAATGGATCTATACATTGGATCAGATCAGATCAGATATGGTCCAGACAAGATGCGTGGATATATAGGATATGGCATTAGGATGATGGGACAAGGATGAATGATGCAGGCTAGCTGCAAAGGATTTGGATGTAGATGTGTGGATGTGGATGTGCAGAGGTGCAGGGATCCAGATGGACTGGAGACATGGATAGGACATCCAAAGGTCCGGATGAGGCATGGGAATATTATCAGATGTGGGTCCGGAATATGGGATATGACAATGACAATAACCAGTAGTGGTAGAAGGTTTTGACGATTGGGAACCTCGCAACCCAGGGGGAACAGGGAATTGATGTGCATGTTCCTTGTGTGGCCAACAGGTAGACTGAGAATTCAAGTGCAGGGTAATGGCCTTGATTGTAGGAAACTCTTTACTGCAGTTGGGACAAAACCTGGTACAGGTATGTCCATTGATCATCAGCACTATTGAGTGACAATGATAGTATACGCACATTTGCTGCCCTTTGCTGAGTGCTAGGCATTACACAGTGCACAAATCAATTCAGTCTTTTAGACTCCGCCAGCTGATGTCAACCTTATGATAATCCAACAGGTTGCTTCATATAATTGCAGATTTCCCAGTTAGCCTTCCACAGGTTCTCCCAAGTCCACCCTTTGTACATGATGATTCATACAGTCTCTTCTCCACAAGTCAGTTCCTCCCCTGTTTCTTGAGGTGGTAGTTGCCCTCCTCCATCAAGCAGTCCTCCATCTTCACCTCTGTCAGGCAGACGTGCTACCACTCCTGGATCATCTCTTTTTGATTCCAGTCTCAAGTCAGAAAGCTCTCCCAATACAAGGCATTCTGACATATGTGCTTCACTAAGAAGCATATCCTCACTGTCAAAGACACCTCAGATTGCAGCTGCCAAATCGGAGATGGACAGCCTATTCTATAATCTGTCTACACCTCCAAATCCTGCATGCGCTTCTCGACATGGCTTTATCCGTGAGAGAATGAGCAACAAGTTCATTCCATACCCCCCCTCTCTGGCTCCAGTTGAGGTCCATTATGCAGCTTGTGTCACCAGGCAAGAATGCAAACCATACATATCCTCTGACTCACTTCTCAAGGTATTGTGTATTTCTTTTATTTAATTGTAGAGACTAAATTATTGAAAGCATGCCAGAACATTGGAAAATGGCCTCACACAAATGCGTCCTGCAACCTTGTACAAAGGGTATCAAGCAAAGCTTGCTGCTTGTGAGACTGCATGCCAGCGCATGTTGGTGACCACATGGGAAATCGAGGAAACCGAGCACTTCCTTGAGTTCCTGGATGCTCTGCATGTTGACAATGAAGAACAGCTTGGATTCGCTCAAGAAGACTTAAACATCTTTAGGAAGCTATTTTCTGAGCATGACTGTTCTAATGTCAATGATGACAGAGATTACCTTCAAGCTGTCTATGAGGATGAAATGGAGATTCTTCATGTTGTCTTGCTACAAGCTGAGCAGTTCTCAAAGATCTTAGGTGCATGTGTCAAGAAGGATTTCTTGCAACCTGGAGCCAAAGGATTGGGATCACCATCGCCTGAGCCTGGGGTTTTGATTAGAGATAATCTGGTATCCGCAGATCAGGAAGATAACTCACAGGTTTTGGTCAATTTGGCAGCACAGTCCGCACACCCTTCCCATACACCGTTATTTGTATGAGCCCTGTGCTTCCAATTGAGGTATGTATACATGTGTCTGGTCATTATGCGCTCGACTGATCAATCAATAAGAACACATTGTAACATGCATGCTACAGTTTAGCAAATCCATCATGGCCCCTTTCTCATTTGTATTCATTTTTCACATCTGCAGCTGTTCTTTTTACATTGTGCCCCTTCATTTTAACCCTTATCCTGTTTGCAGCCCCATGTCACAAGACATGTAGTTTATTTGAGTGTTGTTTGTGTACAGTCGCTTCTCATAGAATTCAAATTGGACTGCTCTCTGTGCCCATGCATCCTCAACTCCCTCTACTTTATGGCCAGCAAACATGCACCGCCCCACAAAGGTAAGACTAACTTTGCAAAACCTGCTTGTGGTTTGGGCCTCAACCCATCTCATGCTCCTGCGGACAGTCAATTGAATCTTGTCGATGAGCAACCGCATGAACCAATGTCTTTTTTTAACCCTCACGCCTCAAATCAGCCACTGCCATTCAATCCTCACACTACCCACCATCCACACCATCCACAGGACTCCATGCACCATCAGCACACGTCTGCTCCCCACCAGCGTGAGTCTGCTTATGATCAGCATGAAGACTTCGCCCAGCATCAGCAAGAAGATCTTGCACATCATCATCAGGATTTCACCCAGCATCAGCATCAGTCCGCTCCCTACCAGCGCGAGCCAGCTTACCAGCATGAAGATCTCGCACACTATCAGCATCAGGACTTTGTGCCTCCTCAGCAGGACTTTGTGCCTCCTCAGCAGGACTTTGCATATCCTCAGCAGGACTTTGCATCTGGCGCTGGATCCTCGACTGGATATGTTGCTCCATCATTAGGTAAGTCTGCCTGCACTCATAACATATGTCTAGCACTTACCCTTCCACCATAGCGCCCAGTTGGGTCAGCGATGATGAGGAATTTTAGACTCATTCAGTCCTGCCACCAGATCTCCACCACTTACAGCCAATGTCAATGGGAGAGATCCCCAACTCCCATGTGATACATATAAGTCAATGTTAGTATCTGCATCATCGAAAATTGACCTGACATTACTAGACTACAGGGCCTGCAAGGACATCGAAAGCACATTGTCGTGCAACTCGACATCTGCCCCCCACACCATGCCTTGTCATTCCTGTTGTGATGCCCACAATGATGACGGGGACTGTCGCATCTTTGGAATCCATTGAAGGTTCCGCTGTTGACATTAGTCCCAAGACATGCAAACAAGCAATCTTGGCCTCAAAGGAACATGTATTATCCATCGTCTTTTCTGATGATGCACTGGTATCTCTCGTGGCTGACAAAAAGTGCATTGTCAAAAAGGTCATTTCTGAAGTAAGATCTAGAATACCAGCCCTTCTTGGTATGAATTAACACGTGAACACTGACTTATACTAATTATTTGATCCTACTAGTTGCAACACAATGGACAGCTAACAAAAAGGATGTCATGAACATTTGGTGTGCAGTGATGAAATTTTGCACTGCATTCACAATGATCATCCGACAAGCTGTCATGATGGGATATTCCCTCTTCCCACCACAGGGCTGTACTATCCCCCCAGATACTTTTCGTGTCGATTGGATACGCTGCCTCGTCGTAGATAACAACTTAGCATTCATGCATCAATACACTTTTGCAGTAAGTCTTTATTTATTTTCAAGAACATTTTTTTAATCTATTTCGACAGGACAGTGCACTTGTCATTCACTCGAAATTCACCAACCCATTCATCCTTCATGTCCTAATGAAACTCATTTGATGTTCGCCCTTCTGGCTCCACACTTTTCTCAATGAATGCCCATGCCATCAAATACGTTATGCTATTGGCACAGCCGGCACCATTACAGAGTCTGCATTGATGGAGCAGGGCTTAATACAACTTACAAAGGGTAGGATTACCCCCTAGATGACGCATTCGACATTCACAAAGATTGTTCTGGGCCTGGATCAGCTAAGTGATGCTGAAAAGGTTATTCTAGACAACTTCACAGACAGCATCGTCATTTGCAGGCACTCGCAACAGCAAGCCAACGACGAACTATCTGATTTTGATTTTGAATAGATACATCATGTATACTGATAATATATTCACATTAGCTAATAGTTGTATCTCACTCATGAAAATTTCAATGCTATTTTACATATTTGTATTGTGTCTGATTCAAAAAACTAACATTTTACTACAATGGCAGTCCCAGAGCGGTACTTTTCTCTCGGTTGAGCCAAAATGACATTTATGAATGCATGCCCTGAGCTATACCCAATCCAAGTTGTTCAGAACAACTTTTGAACCCGTTGCTGGTAACTTGACTCTTTTATATGCAGAGACACGGCTTCACGACCACGTTGTATGCTCATGTCAAGATTATCAATGCTGCCATACCAATCAAAGTGTTCTCGAAGTACTTGTGCAAGCTTGATGAGGACTCTCGGACGGAGTCAATGGCCCAAGGAAAAGAGCTTGATGACAACTCTCCAAAGGAGGACGACTCTTCAAATGTGGGCACCTTCATTGAATGCATCTTCTAGAAATTTGTTGCATCCACCAATCATATAATCAACACCATTTTTCCCTGCTGTGATGCTAAGGTAGGTACCCTCTGGACAGAGAGGCAGTAGTTCATGATAGAGTTGGGCAGCTTTGTGCACACCAGCAGCAGTCCTTGTCTTATTGTGGCGCCAAGTCAGTGCTTCAGTAAGATTATATAGAGACAGGGGATGATTGGAATGGGGCTGCGGACACAATGCAAGGGCATTGCATAAGAGGGAAGTGGTGGCATCAATGTCTTGAACAT
This sequence comes from Suillus hirtellus, assembly GCA_016695485.1. Lineage (NCBI taxonomy): Eukaryota > Fungi > Basidiomycota > Agaricomycetes > Boletales > Suillaceae > Suillus > Suillus hirtellus. The sequence goes on from MU172291.1 coordinate 513,934, forward strand.
CATTTCAAATGTAGCCTTTAAGGTGGGCCAACATGAGGTTGGTGAGAACCATAGCATGGTCTGGATGGTTGACTGGACACTGGTCCAGAACCAACTGAAAATGGTTTACAGCGTCATTCAGGTGAGAGACTGTCTCACATCTCATGTATTTGGCAAATTGTGTGTGGCCCGCATCTGTGTCTTGAGCAATCTCGCAGTCTACGAGGGACTGCAGTTCACATTATGTCAGCAAAAGCTAACACGACAGATACCAGCATCACTCACGTCAAATAGTGCATCATCCTGATCATTGCAAGCATGTACAATGGCAACCTTCAGCTCAAGGGAAGGGTGGACACCGTGCATGGGTGGGAAGGATATATCTATGAGACATTAGTATATGTGTATGAATGAGAAGCAAATCACTCACCAAATGGCTCATCTCCATGATTGAGCAGCTCATTCCAAGACATCTGAAGTTTGCCGATGAGCTCTCCACCACCTAGTGTTCGACCAAGCTCAAAGGACACCCTGATCTCCACTGACAACACAGGTGAGGAGTGTAATGATCTATAAACCGATAATCAGTTCTTGCATAGCACCTGAAAGTCTGCATGAACTTTACAGAGCAACAGAATTTGTCCACATTACAGATCTATCAGATAATAAGACACTAATGACTGATTTCCAGCACCTACTGGAGCCAACATTGATGGATATGTAGATGCCAGCAGGAATGCACTTGGAAGGGACTTGAATATTCTTTCCACTAAGAACTGTAGGTAGAGTGGGAAGATGATGAAACAGATATGAAGGTAATATAGAGGGACTCGCCTTCAAGTCTGATGTATCGTTCTTCTAGGCCACTACATGTGATTGTAGGATGAAATGGACGACAAATGACATGCAGCATTTAAAATTGAGATAGGTTCAGAATGAGCAGTAGAAGGCAGAGGGTGGGTGGAATGAGTCAGACCATGGGTGTAGTTCAGCTGAGAAAGAGAGGATGTTATGTTCAGGGTTAACCAGGCCATGCTATGTATTTCCATATTGTTGAGGGCTTGTATTTTGTATGGTAACACGTACAATGTTAAAACCACTGAAGATGGCAGCCAAATGATTGTATATGACTCGTCCAATTGAGCTGATAGTAGGTGAGAAGATGATGTTGCCTGGACAGAGAAATTAGAAAAGAATGTCAACTTGGATGCAACCGACTGTATAAAATATTCACTATGTCATTGGCACCTGTAGGGAAGTCTTGAAAGCTTGAAGCTTGAAGCCTGAAGCTTGAAGGTGATGGGAATATATTAATGGGACATGTGAGCTTCAATGATGAGGGAGAGGACATCGACTTGAGGTGGTTGTCATCAATGTCATCCTTGGACTGCCAATTCAAATTTTTGTTCAGTACAACTCCCATGACTGTGTTGCACATGTGACACAAACTGAGTGGGTGTTTGACACCATCAACAAAAAATACCAAACCATGCAAACCAAGTGACAGGACAATTACAGGCCTTACAAGGTGCACAATCATTACATTCCCTACAAATGCATGACAGACTGGCGAGTGAGTTGTAAGTTGCAGTACACATCCATGCATGCAGCGAGGTTTGATGCATGCTCCCTACTAGCCTTGTCATATTTGTGTTGCTTGTTAGATCTTTGTTTGGGTGATGAAAGTCAAGCATGGTGCTAAAATTGTTGCGACAATTGTGTCTTCTGGTGGTTCCTTGTAAGGATTATAAAATTCTATGTATATTCTTACGAGTCTTGTTGCATTTGTGCCACTCGGCAGATCCATGTTTTGCATCTACCATTTGCTACATACTACTACAAAATTTGTAACAGTTGTGCTTCTTGGTATTCCCTTGTGTGGGTGATGATCCATGCAACCTCTCACCAGCCTTGCTGTGCTTGTGTTTGTTAAGACCATGCACAAAGGGTAGGACTGATTCTGAGGGGCTTGGCTTCAGCTTGTGCGCTGCACCCCTTACCCGAGTATGTGCCCTTAATTTCAGATTGGTGTCTGAAGAAAGTCTGAAGGCATCCAAAGATATCTGAAGGACATCCGAAGGTGTGGGAAACTTTGGAAGGACTTTCCGGATGGGTGCAAGTAACTTCCAGATGAGTGCAGGAAAGTTCCGGAGGAACTTCCGGAAATTACAAGGAGGTTGCGTCCTAATACAGATATGTATAATGGCTACTCAGGACTTGTCCTGAGTAGAAGAAAACAGAGGAATGGCTGCAAGGACGAAGTCTGAAGCAGAATAGGTCCGGAGGAATGCAGGAAAGATCTGGATAGACTTCCAGAAACTTTGGAGGATTGGATGGGTGGATGAGCGGAGGAGTGGAGGATTGGAGGATTGGAGGATTGGAACTCTGGCCTAGGGAATTCCTCCCTAGGCCTGAGGTAGATACTGACTAAGTTGGAAGACTAGACTTGATATGAAGACTTAGGCTGAGATCTAGTGCGAGGACTAATATGATATTCAGACTGAGGTACTACAAGACATATACACGAGTTTATATACTAAGAGAAATAATGGAAGGATCAATAAGTAGAGTCCAAGGCTATGTATGAAGCATATGCAAAGGTTAACAAACACGAGTCGGAAATGAACATAGGTAAATGGATCAGTAATCATACCAGTAATAGATATAGCCAAGACAATGGAAAGAAGGAAATACCGAATAGGCTGTGTTAACATTATATGCACAGGAAATGAATTAAGAAGCTTATCATATATCGGATAGGAAACAGATCTATACATCAGATCGGACCAGACCGGACATGGACCAGACGAGATGCATGGATATATAGGATGTGGCATTAGGGTGATGGGACAAGGATGAATGATGCAGGCTAGCTGCAAAGGATAAGGGATCTGGACGTGGATATGTGGATATGGATGTGCAGAGGTGCAGGGATCTGGATGGGTACTAGAGACATGGATAGGACATCCAAAGGTTTGGATGAGGCGTGGGAATATTATCAGATGTAGGTCCAGAATACAGGATATGACAGTGTTACTCAGTAGACCCTTGTTTGTGTTAAGTTTGATACATACTAGTACAACTTTTGTAACCTTTGTATGTCCTGGTGATCCCTTGCATACTTCTACCAGCACAATTGGGACGGATGTTGGATATAGTCAAATTCTTAATTTTATTCCCTTTCAGGATCAGCACAGGTATACCCAATGTACACTAGTCTCAAGGTGTGTAAAGGTGTAAATGCTAATTCTACCCACTTGTGGCAGTGAGGTTGCTGTGTACTAGGTACACACAGGTATCAGACTCATCACAGGTACTTCAGGGCTAGTGTTATAGATAGTGGTCAACCTTAAAATTACTAGTATGAATATGGACAGTACTAAGCTACTTGTAACTAGTGTGTCAATTGTATATGTGATAAAAGTCATGGGTGCTGCCCCCAGGCCTACTGTAAGAACAGATCTGAGTAAGCTTAAATCTTCAACTTAAACTGTATTCTAGGCACCATTTCCTCTGAACCTTGAACTGATTCAGAGAGAATGATAGTTAGTACATTTTAAATTCTGTAGGGAATACCACACAAACCACACTCTGGCTGAAATCAGAAACCAGCAGTTTACAGTATGGACTGTATTTTGAACACAGTGAGCATTTCATGTTTTTGTAAGTAGTGCAACAAAGATACTCACCATTTTTCTCAAGCTGCTTCGACTATTATAGATGGTGGAACCCATGGAAGCTACGTGCTCCAAAGTATCCCATGAAACATTGAACGGGGGAGCTGATGGTGAACACAGGATATTCTAGACGAGGAAAAATGACTGAGTGACCTGTATATATCCCTTTAGTAAAAGACTTGGCGTCACAATCAGCAAATTCAGTGCCGATCACCCTGCACACTGCATTGTTAGGGCATTTGGCCTGACCCATACTATCCATTCATTTAGGTTTGAGTGTGCAAGAATTTGAATTCACAATGGAGGAGAGCACATACATTGGTGCCAATTACTTGGTAGTTTTGGACAGCTAATAGCTATTGAGACTTTGCGACCCCACTCTGCTGTCACAGTGAATTTGAACATACTGAATGAAGACCATGAACAGGGGCCGAGTTGCCACAGTTGAGCTAAAAAAATTTTGATGTAACCAATGAGTGATGTACCACAACAAAAAAGGAGACAGTCAACTTGAACAAGCTTAGCCATTGTGGAGCTTCAATGATGTTGCAACATCAACCTGGTGGCGGCACTAAGCCATTTACTGATTGAATTCTTGTTTCTGCAAGTGACGAACACCCCAAGAAATCAAACTGATATGATCCCTGTGCTAACGTCACAGAGGTGGCCCATGTACCCAGAACTTGAAGCTCTGTCATGGTGCTAGTGAGAACTCAAATGTATCAGTGTTATGATGTACTCCAAGAGTTCAAATCTTATTTGGGTCTTGCAGCTGGCTATGTGCACATCCCACTTTGGACTCGGACATTTGCAAGTTTTGCAATGGCACTGATGACTGTCAGGCTAGTGATGGCATAGAATGAGAAAAGACTTTGCACCAATTGCTCCATCGAGCTTGAATACAGGGTGTGCAACTGAAGGTATTACAGTTAGTAAGTTTACATGGTATGGCCCTCCAGAACATGATAGATCCTGGATAGCACCTCTGTCTGCCTGTCCATTGCAGCTTTGAGGTGTTTCCCAACATCAACTAAGGTTTCGTGAATTGTATGCTCATTAAATTCAAAAGCTTTTCCCAGCTTCCTGTGTTTGGGCACTTCAAGTACCAGCACTGATTCAGCATGTTGAATATTGGTAAGGTGCTGTCCAAATTGGCATGGTGTCTAAATCACACAGTTATTGACAATTGATGTGAAAAGCAATGGAAATGATGGGTCTAGCTCACTGTGTCTCCAATGGAGTCTGAGTTGAGGGTCAACATTGACCTCTTGCGCTTCAGTGATAGGTTTTCACCACTGCTTTTTTCAATGTGTGTGTTCCAAGTGTCAATTTCCTAGAACAATAACAATCAGACTTGGAATTGAGTGTAGAGCATCTTGAGGCAGCTACCTGTTCGAGTTTCTTGCATTGTTCAGATGCATCAGCAATTGCATCTGCAATTTCACTGTTTGTGAGCGCGGTGTGCCGGTAGCACCCACAAGGGTACACTGTGGTGCCTTGACCATGTGCTTGACCACCAGTGCATGCCTCAAAGTCATGGCTATGTTCTGTGTTGGGGGTATGACTCTTGCTCACACATGCAGTGAGGAGAGCTCCAGAGGGGTGTGAATTTGAGTCAATGCTATTGTAGCCTGAGAGCATGGAAAAATGGGGTCTCCCACTCTTGACAGACAGGCGAAGTTTGATATGTGTTTTGAAACTCCATGAAACAAAGTTCTCAAGTTCCGATGCTACATACAGCTAGGATTTAGTGGTTTCCCTGAGATGCGATCTAATTTGCATTAGACCAAAACAGCAAGCCAAAATGGAGGTCCTTTCAATCATGTAATGACAATATGCCGATACCGACACAGGACTTCCAGTATTTTACACCATCGGTTGAGCAGAAAAACAGTGGGCTGGCATGATATTGATATTTTACTAGTCTTCTACGATAAGAGTTAAGTGATAAACCATTCCTGCTGAATATTGTATTGCAACTACAATCTCATAACCCATAGTAGCCTGCAGCATCTCTAGTTCTAACACCTTGGGATCAGGCCATGAGTAAGGAAGTTCAGGAAGACGACATCCAGCTTGAACTGAATCATCAAACCAATATGGTGTGAGGATGAACATGTGGGTATCTGGGGCAAAATGCATTGCAGTTTGATACTACGGTTAACAGTTTGTTTCATCAGAATTAGACTGATGAATGAAACGAAGAGATCAAGTACCTTATCGCTTTGTTCATGCAATGCAAAGAAGGGCTGTTTGCCACTGCCCTCCCAATGAGGTGATGCCAGCTGAGAGAACTTCAAGGTCCCATGAGGAGAGCTTGTAATGGATGTTAATTCAATACAATAGATACAACAAATGACGGTTCACTCACATCAGTGGCACATGCAACAATTCCTGAAAAAATCATTTTTGGATCTGTTGAATAGTACTCCTCACTGACACATTGACCGTCAATGTCTTTGTACCAATGTGACAGATAGAGGACACTTATGGTTGAAGTTTTCCAAGGGCTATGCTCCGCTGCACCCATGTTTCCAACACAACATACAAGGATCCCTGGCACTTGCTCTGAATAAGTGATCCAGCAAGTGTAATGAAATGGGTATGTGATGGTGTGCTCGTTGCACCATGGAGAGTCAGCAAGCCTGAGAGTTCCTTGTATTGCTCCATTTGTATTGAAGGCAAAAGAATATAGTGCACACTATTGAAGAGGGACATGCCACTCAAGGTACAGGGAACCAGCATGAGAGGAAGTGTGAAGTGATAGCTGGCTGGAGTTTTTGCTTATGATGCGTCCAACATGTTCAACATTCTAAGTGGTTATGTAAGTATGTGGTATGTGGTCCCAAGGAGGTAGGCACTTAATGAATCTGACGTGCAGCTCTAACTCATATGTGGTATGAACCTTATGCCTATGAATTGAAATAAGGTTCCTCAGGTTCGCATGAGAGGCGCAAACAGCCCAGGCTACAGCTAACATGAGTTTGGCATTGATTTCATGATGTACATGAGGAGTGCTACAGATTATGCACCTTTCCATGCTGCTTTTGGAGTTTTTAACCTCCTACCCTGCACAATTTGCATGGTTGAAAAAAACACCAACTTGAATGGTTTGGCATTGGTGGGCAGCCAAAATGACTTAAACTAGAATATAATTCACAGGTCAGATATCTTCTAAACAGATTCAGGGTACGATCAGTGTTTCGTACTGTGGTGCTATGTTGATGATCCGAGCAGAGAAGAGCAAGTCCACTTACCATGTTTGTATCTGAGCACATGTGACGAGATGTGATGACACCTAAAATTTGATTGGTTGGCAAGTTGGTCATGCAGCTTGCAGTTGGCATACCAGTTCACATTACAATGCAGTAGCTACATAGAGTACACTAGGCTATGAACACAAGTCAGGAATAGATGTGTGAGTACTGACCAAGTACAGACTGAAAATTCAAAAAAACTCGGAGGTAGCAAGTCATACAGATGTTAAAACAAATGAAAGCAGTGAGAAAGCACTAGAAGATGATATAATGGTGCTGCAATAGAAGAATCTCATATCAGGATGATATATGTATAAGTATGTGCACTTAAGAGCAACAAAATTGAATTGGAGTCAACGGTGTCCTTTTTTCTTGTGTGCTGTGCATGTCGGCTGAGCTGCTGTTGGTGTTACCTGTACTGACCCATTACCACCCAGTGCTGTTGGGTCAGAATGTGTATTAGTTATAGGCACAACTTAAATGTGGGGAAAATTATATACCATGCAAGTTGTCTGCATTACCACTGCTCCCGGTCCCACCTTCTGAGCCTTGTTCTCTGTTGTTAGGAGAACGCTCATCAGAATCAAAAAAATTGTCCATATCATCCTCACTGTCATCAAACACATGAAGTCCTGCATCTGTCCTAGATCTCGAGTGCCCACGATGGAGGAGTCCAGGAGTTTCTCTATTCAGAATATGGATCAGTACACAGAGGAAAGCTAATGATCTTACGACTTCCAATGAATAAGCATTTCTTCAACCCATTGTCCATTGGGATTGCCTTCAAACATATCAACCATGTGATCATAGAAAAGAACGAGGTCAAAATCTTCAATTTGCTGGCACCATTGTGTTGCAGAACTAAGCTGGAAATATGCCTTCGGTTATCAGTTGGTTTCAGTGTGTAAATTTCGTGGAATGACTTACCTGTACAGTGGCATATGCAATTGCCCTTGGGAGTGGTGATGTCATACCATGCATTTGGCCTTTTGGAGCTTTGTTGCCTTTGTGAGCATTCGCTGAAATGGCACTTGATGGCCCAGTGAATATGTGACGAAAGACCTGCTCAGATTGTAAAACAACATTGACAGAACAGAAGAAAAATAGGGAAAAAAACATACACCTTTGAGGTAGTATCCCCAAAGACAACCTTGTCTTTTCCTTGTGGGGTCCAACATAGACTCGTCATATAGAAATGTGGGAAGCTCTGCAGCTGTGATCATAATTTCACCTTCCTTCACCTTATCCATAAAGGACCTATAGCTGGTTTGTGAGAGCGACTGAGCAATAATTACACAACTTATGAGGGATTGCTGTCAAATGTGTCTAGCATCTGCATCAGGCACAGTAGCCATGCAGTCTGAGGGTGGTTCCATCCACAAGCAATTTTTCCATGTTGTCTCAGCAGGGGGGGATTGAACTGGTCTACTCCAGGGTTCTTGAGCATATATGAGAGGCCTTCTTGCATCAGACTCCCAGTGTCATTGGATTGCGGATCACTTGTGGCAGAGGAGAGCTGGTTAGCTGTCAGACAAATAACACACGAATAATGTGCATGATTGCATTACCGCATGAATGAAGTTGTCCATGGCCAACGGAACTTTCTTAAACCCCAATATGATGTCACTGAAAGTCGGTACAAGCTTTACAAGTTCACTGTACTGCTTTATGCACAACTCCTTTTCATGATTGTGCAGGTAAAATATCAGAGTGTTGGGTAGCTCAGGCTGCCGCACTGGACTTGCCTGTTTGAACCTTCTTTGGATCGATCTGTGTTGTCTTCCCGCAATTCAGAGACTTCGGCTTCCATGCCTTCATACAAGACATTCTCGAGCAAAGAAAATGAGTCGATTGTGAGAGGAAACCACTAAGCTGCATGTAAGTATGGTTCAATTGGACCACTGTTCTCATGGTGAGTTGATGTTACAATTTAAGATTTGGAATTTACCAGAGCTTTCTTTTATGCCCACTTTTCATGCCAAAGTTCAGGTCCTTAAGCAGATCTTGAAAATGAGTTGATGTGTCCGAAATGTTGGACGGTTCAGATGACATGGTTGGTAGTTTAGGTGCATGAATGATGCAAAAGTGGTACAGTACTAGCTATAATCAACATTAATATTCAACCCCAGACTGTGTTCCAAAGATCCGCACCACCAAAATTCCCGCTACCTTTAGGGAGTCCCCAACTCCCATGTTAGTGGAGGAGGGCTTTGTTGAACACAAACAAATTCCCATGCGTCAGCCGATGTGCAAAGCTATGCACTTGGCCAGAATCTAAACTCTATTCTCATCTGCTGAGTAGTTTACAGTTTTTGACAAATACTCACCATCATACTTTTGTCAGTAGCTGAGCACTGAGTCTTATTACATGGATCTCACCGCTCTTGGACATCCAAACCTGTGTGGCAGCAGTTCTACATCTGTTTTTTTGTTCGTTTTCACTGCGATAAGAAATTTCTAGAAGTTGTTAGCGCTTTTGTCATGAGTGTATGGTTACCATGGGGTGCAGGAGCAGGCATGGGCCTCATCAGCTTCCTATTTTGCATTGCACATATCGTGGTTGCCATGCTGCTAGTTATTTTGACCCCAACTGTAAGGCTACCTGTCTCCGTAAAGTCCAATGCTAACAGCTCATTCAGATGTCAATAGGCGCAGGCGCAGGCAGTTGGGTAGCCTATGGCATACTGATCATCCTTTGCCTTGTTGTTTCTGATTCTTGTTATCAAGGTCATCAAAGCTGTTGTGTGCATTCTTGGTTGGGTCGGCTTTGATCACTCCAGACAGCCAGTCAATAGTGGATTGATCGGTGCACTTTCTCTTCTTGGATGTTGCAGGCCATGGAGAGGTGGTCATGAATGAAGGCACTACAAAGCCATGGAAGTATGACATTCACCCATGGCTCAAGACTCTTTTGCTGCATGTGATTCATCTCCCTATGTGCCATCCAATGCATCTTTCATGCAGAAAGACAAAGGTTCCAGCCCCTCTCATCATTTTCATCTCCCAAGGATTCTGGAAAGTCGTTCATCGTTATTTTGGCACAGAAGCCTCAATCATCACAACCCGATACTCATCCACACATTCACAAGGATTTCTCGCGATGTCAAGATGGGAGACTCAACAACAGTGTCTAAGATCATCTCCTTTCCCAGACTCCTCGCTCAACCCAAGCCCATTGAGATCCCAGTGTCCACACTTCAGGCTGTGGCACCTGAACTTGTTCACACCCATCATGATCAATTACACTCGCGATGGACTAGAATGCCTCGGGCGCAAGTAAGTCTATTCATCTGGTAGTTGATCGATCATTTGACAAATCCTTTTTCAGCATGCTTCGTGTCCTTGCAGGGATCAAAGCTGAACCTGTTTCCAATGTCCTCCCATGGGAACTTTCAATAATTGTCAATGATGTTTTGTCTGACGTGCCCACCCACATGTTTGTGGTTTCTCATCCCACCAGCCGGCCCCTGCTCGCCGTTGTCACATTACGTTATTTCCTGCACACAATCTCATTTTTGCTATCCACTGTGCAAACCTTCTGGTTCTACCTACTCCAACACCAGCAATCACAGAGTGTGCAGGCCAAGAGATTAAAGTGCCAGTGGTTCCTTTGTGCATCCCTGCCCCTGAGATCTTCCCTCAACTCTCCGCATTCCTATATACGAAGCATATTGATCACCTTCTTGGGTCACTTATGCCACTACCCACCCCACCCCAACTATACCTCGATGATCCTACCACTGTCATGCCTCTTCTCAGACAGTTCGCTCAGAAAATTGCTGATACCTATACAGTGGGCATCACATTACCAAAGTGCACAGCACGTGGCACAATACAATTGCACTAGGCATTGCTGACAAGTGGCTCTGGTGTACCCTCAATACAGCATGGGAAGTGCTTTTCACATCCCTCGCAATTTCCATGGGAAAGCCTAGCCTCACCTCATGACAGAGGGTGCATAAATAGGCCATCTTTCATATCGAGTTTATGCTTACCCCCCTTTCACGCTCTCACCATCATGACCTCGTTCATCAGCCAACTCCCTGTTTCTGTCGTTTTCGATACTGATTCAAGTTGTTGTCTTGTATCTATTCCAGTTGCTCATGAGCTTGGTCATTCAGTGTCAGTACCGGGTTCTCATTTCTCTGAAATCCTCACAGCTTCCTACAATGGCTGTGCACTCACAACTGATGTCGACTTTGAGGTTGTGTGCAGTCTTGATTGTGATGTTTTGATTGGGATGAATTTGATTGCTGCATGGCGTGCTGTTGGACTGGAACATGAGCATCCTGTTCATAATCCTTATTCTTGTCACGCATCTGGAGTTGAGGGTGATAGTACTTCTCTGTTGAATTGGTGCTATCTTTCTGATTTTCTTTTTCTAGCAACTCCATGTATATTTGCTGGCAGTGCAGGCCATTTGCCAGAATCTGCTTTCAGTGACTCCACAGAATTCTCTCAGTCTTTGTCCCTTGCAGGGGCAGTTTTAACGTCTTGTAGACAGTCACAGTCCATTGTGCATGATATATCTTTCGCATTGTGTCACTCGGGGATTTGCTTGGGCCCATTTTTATCTGAAGTTGTGCTGCTCAAGTGTGCATGTGCCTTGCATGGTTTAGATTTTAAGGAGTCTCCTTCTTTACTTGACTTGCGAAAGATGTTGCTGCAACATCTCCTCCATGGTGAATGTGTCGTCTCGGATGCATGTCTCAAGCATCGTGATTACACTGCATGTCATGAGGTTGCCACAGGGTTTGGCACACCTTCAGACTTGGTCAAGTTCATACTGGACGAGTTGATGTCAGTGGATGTTTCTGCTATATCAGGTGGCAATCTTTGGTTCATTGCGCAGAGCATTTGTAGTGATTTAGACTCCATTCATGTCCCAGACTCACATCTCAGGTGAAGGGCTATTAGTATTCTTAATATTTTTTGTAGCCGGGGAGTATATGAGTGTGCATCTCAATCATTTCAGTCATTGTTTTCCAAGACAGAACATATGTCTAAAGCTTCTTTGGAAGCTATAGCATCTTGGCATGGTTTGTGTTTTGTGGGTACGAAGGACCAGTTGTTGGATTGCATTATCGATCATGTATTGAGGGGTAAATGCACTCTCCATGCAGCTGATTCTCATGTCGCTTGTTCTCATATCAGCGATGAGTTGTGCTCTGAGAGTGTTGAGGATGATAACACCAGGGCTCATAGTTCTATAGACAGCTTGCATGGTTCTCCTGACACAAGTGAAGAGCTTGTCAAATTTCAAATTCGGGCTCTAAGTTTATTGTGCAAAACTATTGCATGCAAGCCTTTGATCTGCTTATTGTGATGTCATGATGTTGGATTTGATGAAGGTGAAAGTCTTTCGAGCTTGCATAAACACCTTAAAATGTATATAAATGTTCTTGTCAAGGGTAAGCAATCTTATGTGTTGTGTGTTCACCAGCAGCACCAAGCCATTGTAATGGAGAAGGAACTGGAGAGGGAACAGGCTCAATATGTGTTGGATTGGCCACATATGGTGTCAGCGGAAAGAAAAAAATGTGTGATAGACATTTTTTGTGAACAGACATGTTCAGAGGCATTGTCTACTTTTGTTTGCTTTGCGTGTGCTGCTGAGTACAATCGCAAGGATAGGCAAGTGCTATCTTTTGCTGATTTTGATATCACTTTGTTGTGTCAATTGTTGGCTTACAGGCCAACAAAATGGATTTGGGCATGTACTGACTGTTGAAAATTTTGAATGAGAAGACAGGGAGGAGTATACAATGATAAAGACAACAAAAAAAACAAGTTTATTGGGTTGGGTAACCAGAGGATGCACACCGTTCTGAATTAGGTTACAGAAAATGGTGGGTCTCAAACTGGCTCTTCACTGTCTCACTTACCCAGGTACATGCACATGGCAGTAGGTCTGGGGCTGGCACTAGATGTGGAGAAAGTGATAGGCAGTTTTAGCCATTGCAGTGAAAAGACAGCAGAATATTTTGAAATCCAAAAAAAATTCTCCGCTGATGTAATACAATACATTTTTCTCACAACACAGGTAGTGGGTGTTGCCACTTTAGCTGGTGCTATAGCTTATCAGTGAGTGTGACTGTTTGTCATGGCTTGTTTTATGGACGGATCAAAAATTTGGCCATCATGTGTCTTGGTTCTGAATCTTCTGGTACTAGGGGTTGGTGTTGCCAACATGGACCCAAGATTTCAGATGATAACAGGGATAGTGATCAAACCATGATGGACACAGAATATTCTTGCTTGGTACGTGAGCTTACATGTGTGGCAAAATTTAAGTTATGCACTGACCTCGCTTGGCAAGGTGACCAGCCTCCCCAAAGTCTCTATTTCCTGCAAGTGTATCGTCAAAGCAAATGAGCAACATGCATATGAGGACCTCTGAGCCCTCAATCACAGCATCGTATCTCACTTGACTCCCTGCTCTCATTTCCCATCCCCCACAGTGGTCTCTTCTAACGATGGTGCCTCTCTATTTGTTCCTCCATCTCCCACCTTATCAACTCAATCTTCAGTACATTTTGCTACCTCATCGTCCTTGAGGATAACAAACCAGTGGCAGAGTTCAAGGTATGCAGCTGCACACTGAGTATTAATTCACAATCATTTTGACTGGGTTTGGATGTGTCCCAGGCTGTGCTATTCATCCTTGTGTGAAACTTTGTGTTTGAGATGGTGAACAACCCTGGGGTGCAGATTGTGAAGTGTTTCAGGTTTGATTATCATGGTAAGTATTTTCAATCACATACATTGAATGTACCAACTCATTTCTTTCATTTCAGAATACAAATTATATAGATGGCTCCGTCTGAATGCCTTAAACTGATTCATCCTCACAAGTGTGGCTCATGAAGACATCTCTCTACAGGGAGACATCTGGAAAGAGCATCAGGATGCAGAAAGCACTGTGCCAAGCTACCTCTCTGACCCACCTTGTAAGTTTCTAACCCATTTTCCAATGTATCATTCGGACAACACAATTTCAATAGCTACTGTCGCAGACATACCTGCTTCTTACCTACCCTCTTCATCATCCTGTTTCCATTGCAGGAGAATAGCTCATTTTTATTGCACTGTCAGATTCATAATTCCCCGCAGAGACATCCATTCCCTAAGAACAGGCATCTTCTCTCCATAGATTTGTTGTAGATTTACACACCGAAGCAGGTAGATACTGGAAATTTTATTGGTTTGCCATTTATCTGGCCTTTGCAGTGAGTTCATCAAGACCCAGATGCTTCAGGTTGTCATGCCAAAACAAACTTCAACCTGGAACTTGATTATGTCATCACACAGTGACCACTGACTGCAAAACACTGTAAAGCCATTCAACTCCCTAGCTTCCCTCTCCAGGCTGAGTCTATGCTAGCATAATTTCATGTCTATATTTTTCTATTTTTCTTCTTCATGGCCCACACATGTAGGGGCTGTCATTGAGAGTTTGATTCTTGTGGGGCTCTCAGTACCCACAAATGGTCTTGTTCAAGCAAAATAGCTGATGCTGTTGCCTCTTCTCTAGCAAAGAGAAGACATGACTGAGAAACTCAGCAAGCAGTCAAAATCCATCATCGGAAAGAAGCAGAAGCAGAGTTGATGGCTTGCCAGGACTTGTGTGAATGCTTTGCTGAGCCAGAGTTACCACCAGTATGTTCACTCATTTTTCACATTGTTGTATCTGATGTCTTTCATTCAGGATCCAGGTCCAAGGTTTCCATCACCACCTGCCACATATTGTTTGTTAGGTCTACCAAATTGCTGCCACCACCTACCGAGAAGATTCCATGATGACTTACCGCCTATCCCAGTAGTAGCAGCATTGTCCTCAACCTCAGAGGATGCAAATGCAGAACAGCTTGAACCAATAGATCCACAGCCCCCAACTCCTGTCATTATCAGCACTCCATGAGATCATTATGGTATATATCACCAATATGTACACTCACTTCCATCATTCAACCCCAATAACCTCACATTGGTGACACATCTGGCTGACTCGCCAACATTTACCAAGAATCCAGACAGCCTTGGGGCCTGACAATGGTGGTCAGGATTTGGTGGATCAACTCAAGCTCCTTTGACAAATTACTTCACACCATTTCTCAATGCAACAACCTTTCATCTCATGTCTTGGTTTTATAGTGGTTCCAGTATGAAATCTCTGGCCAAGTTAGATCATCTCATGAACGAGGTCATCCTTGCAGTGGACTTCAACAGAGCTGAACTCAAGGAGTTTGGAACCTTGAAGGAAAGCAGTCGCCTTGACAACTATCAGGGTGATGCTGAAGACATCCGTTCTTCATTCTCAGCATTGGATGGATGGATAGAAACTGGTGTAAAGATCTGCATCCCAGCCGATGGAGTTCGGCATGCAACTGAGGATGCAGCCCCACTGTTTGAGGTTGCTGGCTTATTCTATCGCAAGCCTCTCGAAGTCGTCAAAGCTGCATTCCATGAATCAGCTGCAGAACATTTCCATCTCACCCCATTCAACATGTTTTACCAGCCCTCTGACGACATTCCTGTGGAGAAAATTTATGGAGAAATCTATAATTCACCTGCAATGCTTGTCGAGCATGAGAAAATTCACTCGCAACCCCGAGAAGGTGACTGTACACTCGAGACTGTGATTGCGGCAGTGATGTTCTGGTCAGACTCCACCCATCTCATGAACTTTGGGACTGCATCGCTTTGGCCTATCTATCTGTTCCTAGGCAATCAGTCAAAGTACATGCGAGTTAAGCCAACATTGTTTGTGGCGCACCATCTTGCATACATTCCCAAGGTATGAGCTTTGTTGCTTTGCTCTATCCATGCCTGACATGTTTCCGTGTTCTATTTTATCTCTCTGATTTACTTAGAATGCATTTTCAACTCAGTTCACACGCTTTGGATTCAATTTCTACACCATGTTTGTCCCTGATCTGCTTCACGAATTTGAACTGGGAGTCTGGAAGGCTACGTTTGCACATCTCATCCGCATTCTTTATGCATATGGTCATGATACGATACAACAGCTGAATAGACAGTACTAGTTCCTGCTTAACTACTTCAATTGCTTGTATTGATATCCATCAACAGATATCGCCAAGTGCCCACATTTAGCAGAGGCACAATCCGAAAATTCACTGAAAATGCCTCTAGCATGAAGAAGCTTGCAGTGTGGGACTTTGAGGACCTTTTACAGGTATGTGTTTTCATAGTGGTACTTGTACAGCATACTAATCAAGGTTTTTAAGTGTGCGATCCTGGTGTTTGAAGAGCTTCTCCCAGAACCATTTAACACCCTTGTCCTCGACCTTCTTTTTGAATTGGCTACATGGCATGGACTGGCAAAGTTGCACCTGCACATGGACACTACCCTATCCTTCCTCGATACATCCACAACTTGAATCGGCAAGATTTTGAGATGTTTTTCCAGCGAGACAGCAACCTTTGACACTCGAGATCTCCCAAGCAAAGAAGCTGCTCGTGGCCATTGCCAAGCACAAAAGGTTGCCCAGAGTCTGCCCCACAGTCAAGTGCACAAAAACTCGGTAAAACAACAACCTCAAAGATGCTCAAAGTGCAGGGAGTTTAATATGCAGACTTATAAGCTTCATGCACTGGGTGATTATGTTAATACCATCAGACAATTTGTGTTAAGACCATGCACAAGGGGTAGGACTGATTCTGAGGGGCTTGGCTTCAGCTCGTGCACTGCACCCCTTACCTGAGTATGTGCCCTTAATTTCAGATTGGTGTCCGAAGATGTCTGAAGGACATCCGAAGGCGTGGGAAACTTCGGAAGGACTTTCCGGACAGGTACAAGTAACTTCTGGATGAGTGTGGGAAAGTTCCGGAGGAACCTCCGGAAATTACGATGAGGTTGTGTCCTAATACAGATACATATAATGGCTACTCAGGACTTGTCCTGAGTAGAAGCAAACAGAGGAATGGCTGCAAGGATGAAGTCTGAAGCAGAATAGGTCCAGAGGACCGCAGGAAAGATCTGGATAGACTTCCGGAAACTTTGGAGGATTGGATGGGTGGACAAGCGGAGGAGCAGAGGATTGGAGGATCGGCACTCCAGCCTAGGGAATTCCTCCCTAGGCCTGAGGTGGATACTGACTAGGTGAAAGGACTAGACTTGATATGAGGACTTTGAGTGAAATCTAGTGTGAGGACTAATATGATATTCAGACTGAGGTACTACAAGATATATACAAGAGTTTATATACTAAGTGACTACCGGAAAGATCAATAAGCAAAGGTCCGAGGCTATGTATGAGGCATAAGCAAAGTTAACAAACGCGAGTCGGAAATGAGGCATAGGTTAAAGGATCAGTAAGCATACCAGTAGTAAGTATAGCCGAGGTAATGGAAACAAGGAATACCAGATAGGCTGTGTAAATGTTACATGCACAGGAAATGTATTATGAAGCTTATCATATACTGGATAGGAAATGGATCTATACATTGGATCAGATCAGATCAGATATGGTCCGGATGAGATGCATGGATATATAGGATATGGCATTAGGGTGATGGGACAAGGATGAATGATGCAGGCTAGCTGCGAAGGGAAAAGGATCTGGATGTGGACATGCGGATGTGGATGTGCAGAGGTGCAGGGATCTGGATGGACTGGAGACATGGATAGGACATCCGAAGGTCCAGATGAGGCGTGGGAATATTATTGGATGTAGGTCCAGAATACAGGATATGACAATTTGGGACAATGGATAACTTTACAACCCAGTTGGTAAGTACTAGTAGTGATCTGTGTAGCAACTGATTTAGTGCTAATATTGATTCATAGGGCAAACTTGAGCACAGACGCGTCAAGCGCTTTTACCCGCGAGTGAGCAAGTATCAATACATATCCAGAATTGCAAAGAAACAATGACGGGAGAGAATCCTTTTCAGGATGAGAACACGGATTCCTGAGGATAAGGCCAAGACAAAGAAGAAAACCACTGCATTGCACAACAGAGAGGTCCAGATGAGGCAGAGCATTGCTACTGATGCAATAGAGATGCCATTTTTACGCTTTGAAGATTCGGAACAGCTACCACACACTGACCCTTGAGTACACTACCACATCTCCAATGGGGCACACCACTTTTTGAGTCTTTCTCAATGGTTGAGGAAGAACAACGGTGATCCTATCCAAGTCAACTTCACTTGGGTACATTGGTTTGGCTGTGATCTTAGTCACCATTCAGGCTGGAAAGTGAAGTGACTACACCAACTTGGCTTCATCCCAAGCAAAGATCCTGGTGCATTTGGCTTCATCAATCCAAAACATATCATCCACAGAATCCATCTTATCCCAGCCTTTGCTCACGGCCATACCTCCAAATATATGTCACCATCAATTGCCCGTCATCCCAGTGACAACGATGAAGATTGGACCTATTTCTATCTAAATATGTAGGTGATATTGTCATGGGTGGATGATGTATCATGTCACTAATTTCTAATAGTTTTGTTGATTGAGACATGCTGATGAGGTTTCAAGGGGGTGGTGTTGGCCATTGAACAACTCACAAAGCAACCAACATTTTTCTAGATGATCGTGACAAACTGGACACACATCAGGCCAGCACTGCAGTAGTCCATACCAGTGAGGATGGCAGTGATGATGACAGAAGTGATACAAGTGATGATGGGGAAGAGTCTGTAGGCAACGCCATGGAGCTTGATACAGGTGACGAGCCTGAAAGTGGTCTAATGGACAATGGGGAAGGGTCTGCAGCTCGACATGAAATCATGGAGCTGGATGAAGATGATGAGTCTGATGTGGAGTACAACAACTATGGCTACTCTGGAATACAGGAGGTTGAAGGGGAAGTTTTTGATGAAGAAAAAGATGAGGATGGATACAGTGAGGATGGGGAAGGTTTTGAAGCCACTGAAGGTGATGAGGAGATTGATGACAAGCTGGGTGCAGAGGATGGTGAGGACAGTGATGAAGAGCTAGAGGGTTTTGATGAGTTCTGATCATGGTTGCATCCCTGACCCTGGAGGCACTCCAGTACTACCCTACCCAATACTATGTTTGCTTGATATATGTTCATTGTCCGCACAGTGGCCCAGGCAGGTCATTCAGCGCAGCACTCTTTCAATGGTCTGGATGTCCTGCATCACCCAGACCTTAGGCCTTAAGACTCCTACTGGTGTAAGACACACAACATTGCAAGTATATATGCATACCTCCACACATCTGTTAGTAATTTACAAGCTTAACACATTTTTGCATATGAGCTTTCATTCCGTACATGTCTGCTATGACTTGCATACACATCACATTTTCAGACATACCTCTGTGCTTCTGTTGATTGCTGGACAAGCTTCACACAATTCGTGTAGAAACTTTACATTTCAAATATAGCTGCTACTACTTGTATATGTGCCACAAATTGTACAATACCACATACCAGTCAGTTCGGGGTTTGTAAGCTGCACAAGGCAGAAACTGGCCATACATGCCAGTGCTTCTTTTGTTGATGGCATAGTCGTACAAGTCTAGGGTGTGTAGTGACTCTTTGCTCATTCTCACCATTGTTCCAGGTTATGATCATGCTCTTTGTCACTCATAATATCGTCCACTGCATTCCATTATCCCATTTGACATACTCTCCTGAACCCTCACAGTGTCACTGGTGTTTCAACTTCTTAGTGCGTACTTTCAGCAGTTTATATTGTTTTTACTATGAAATTTATTGAAATCTACATTTTATCTTACTATGTGCTAAGTGGATCATACAACTCAGTGATGAAAGTCCAGACACAGTCATCAGTGAACCAGTGAAGAAATTAGAAACAGATTTATGCCTATATATAGTACATAATCCCAAGAAGCAACATAATTCTGCCATCGATGATTATGTTGTTTTATAGAGGAAAGAAGAGTTCCTGATTCTCTGACAAAGGCTTGTGACTGGGAAAAGACCCTCAAATCACTCAAACTTGGACTTTGAGTGAATCTGGAGCCAGAGTTAATAGTCTACCTATACCCATCATACACACGACTCATTGGAGATAAGGTTAGCAACTTACAACTTGATACAACAGACAATGGCTTCCAGACAACGAAAATGTGTTCGACTAAGCGATTGACACTGGATTTATGAGTTGCTTTAAATCAAAACACCATCTTATTCAACTGCATGATTTGCAAAATGACGTCAACAATTTATGACCGCAATGCGACAGACAACGGCTTCCAGATGACGAAAATGTGTTTGACAAAGCGATCGACACTGAATTTATGAGTCGCCTCAAATCAACACACCATCTTGCTCAAACACATGATTTGTGAAATGATGTCAATCATTTATGATTGCAATGCGAGGAACGATGGTGTTAAGGTTGTACTCTCGTAGGATTGGATCTGAAGGACTTCGGCCTCAGCTCGTGCGCTGTGCCCCTTTCCCAAGTACTGTCCCTTATTTCAAAGTACTAATGACGCGTCCGAAGGTCCAGACGAGTATCGTAGTATATCCGGACGTCTTCCGGATATCAGAAATGCATGTAAGGCTAATCCGGACGTATCCGAACTAGAAACAAACAGAGTATAGACTACCCAAAGGTAGAGCCGGAGATGTAGACTATCGGAATATATCCGAAGTCTCGGAGGATGACAAGAGTAAGAAGTACTCAAGTCCGGAAGATGGAAAGAGGACAAACTAAGATGATATTTGAACTGAGGTACTACAGGACATTTACACGAGTTTATATACTAGTAGGCATAACGAAAAGATCAGTAAGCAGTATCTGAGGCTATGTAGAAAGCATATGCAAAGGTTAACAATCACGAGTCGGAAATGAACATAGGTGGACGGATCAGTAATCGTACCGGTAATAGATATAGCCAAAACAACGGAAATAAGGAAATACCGAATAGGCTGTGTTTAATGTTAAATGAACAGGAAATGAAATAGGAAGCTTATCTATATTGGAACGGAAGCGGATCTATGCATCGGACCGGATCGGATCTAAGGTCCGGAGTCTGGAAGAGAAGCATGGATATTATGGGATATGACAGATGGCTTCCAGATGATGAAAATGTGTTTGACGAAGCGATCGACACTGAATTTATGAGTCGCTTCAAATCAAAACACCATCTTACTCAAACACATGATTTGGGAGACAATGTCAACAATTTATGATTGCAATGCGAGAGACGACAGCTTCTAGATGATGAAAATGTGTTTGATGAAGCGAATGATACTGAATTTATGAGTCACTTCAAATCAAAACATCATCTTAATCAAACGCATGATTTGGGAGACGATATCAAGAAATTACAACCCATATGTAAAAGATGATGCTTTTGGCATCTGTGTGAAAATGCTATACCTTTGTGCAACAACTGAAATATGTTCACCAAGCGAGCAATGCTTGGTTTGTACCCTGCTTCAAGCTTCGATACAATATTCTGAGGGTGTGTAATGACTAGCCATGGTGTACTACTTGTGACACAGTCTCAAAAATTGTAGCTTGCCACACATGCTGTATCATCATGATACAGTACATTAGTTCAGAACTTCCTGGCGGAGGTGTTATGGCTCACGCCAGTACTCCACTTACCATTTGGCAGATGAGTTATATATTATGCCACACATCAATAGTATTGGGTGACTGTACACCCTGCGGGGGTATTGCTTATATGTGCCTGTGAGACCTCAGTGATTTAGCTTCTCAATCAAATGATAATGTCGATGTGGGGCAACATTGAGTATTTACACTGGCTTCTGGAAAGCGGGGGGAAACACTGCGAAGAGTCTCAATGTGAACAGAATCAGCCAACTATGGCAATTATATTCAGTGGGGTTTTGAGTCAGATATGGCCTTCAATTAGTTTTATCCTAGAAATCCATCCAATGATTGGCATGGAGACCAGAAAATACAGAGGCCTCCGTGATTTGTGCTATATCCCTTGAACCCAGCTTGTCTAAAACAAGTGGACAGAACTAAGATCTGTAGCTTGAAGGATGACATTTGGAATTCATTCATAATTGTTGTTAATGCCAGAAAGTCCTCAGATATCCTTGTGTCGTGGCAGTGGTGTGATACATGACTATTGGCAAGTATATATTTCACACCAGATAGATATTATCAAGTCATGAAATTCACAACAAACTATGATAGTAACAAGATAGGGGACACTTGAAAACAGGATACTAAGTCAATGATAGATATTTATTCCAAGTTGAAGGCGGTGTCATCGATTCATGCTCTCTGCCTTGTGAGAGCATTCACCGATATGTTGGCCCGTGCATCATCAGTAAGGTCATCATGGCAACTCCTTCTGAAGACTTTTCTACACAACAGAGATCAGTTGGAGTGCATCAAAAGTGTATATACTCCACCTAGTCCACCATTCAAGGAGTCTGTTGACTCTGTGCTGCGCGTCTCGACCGGGGGGCCTTTCAAAAAAGTCCACAATGGTCTGCCAGAATTGCATGTAGTTGAAATCACCATTGATGGACCGCCAGGATGTAACAGATGACAGTGCAAATCATACCTACCAGCAGTCATTTTCAGCTGGTGGACAGACCAAGTACTATCACTTACCTGACAGACAATGTATGTGATCGACTGAGGGGTAACCTTTTCCATTTTGATAATTTGTGCCACATGCTTCTTGACCTTGATTCCAGAAGAAGCCTTCCTAGCGTGTCTGTTGTTTTCAATGACGTCTGCACCATCACCATCACCTTCAACGTCCTTTGCTGATGAGGGCGACATAAAAACAGCTTTGTAGCTCTGAGAAGAAAACAGTAGGATCAGTGCCATCTGTGCTAGTCTGCTGCGACTAACCTGAAGCAAGATTTTGCCTTTGAAGAGACCTTCCTCCAAATTGTCCGAATTGGTGGTGTATTTTTTGTACAAGTAGGCTGGAAAAGAAAGATCCGTCACAATATATCCCTCTGTGTGATCTCAAATCCCTGCCCTTACACTAATAAACAGTTATTATTGCTCGGAATCTCTAGTGCAATACTTACGTCGGGTTATTCCAATCCAGCTCAGCTGGACATAGCAACTTGCCGCACCCATCATTGACGAATCCTTGGGTGTGTTTATCATCCATGTCAACCAGGGGATCTGGCTTCAATTTGCAGTTGACCCATTCGGAAACGAGAGCCTTCAGCTTGGAGGTATTGTCTCCTTGAGCACTGTCAGCACCCTGCCTAAGCTAACCAGAGACTCAGCATGACAAAGCCAATCACTGAGATAAGTAAAGCACACCATTTTCAACATATGCATATAGTCATCATAATCTATTTCTGAACTCTTCCTATAGAACCATGGCAAGGTGTTCATCAGGGTGATGTACCCTGCCTGCAGCCTGTCTTGTCTGTGTAAATAAATCTATGAGTGTGCTCATTGTAGCGAGACAGGAGGGGAAAGGCTTACTCGAGAGAAGTCTCCTCATCCTCGGCATCGTATCTCCTATCATTCTCACTGATGAGATCCTCAATATTATCAAACAAAGCAACAGCTTGTCTGATGGCTCTTCCTTAAGCCATATAGTAGTTCACCTGCCTGGCAGATAGTGAGTAAAGCCAACTCAATGCACTGGTACGATGCACCAGTATCACATGACGTCCATACCTTTCTTTTACTGCATGCCCCAACTCAAGGGTCACCAGCTGGTTCTCCAGTTCAGCAATTCTTTGTCTCTGCCAAGCCTGCACTGATGCTAGCTGTGCTTGTGATGGTTCTGATGAAGGCTGCCAGAGGTTGTTATCATGATACTGTCGGTCCTTGATATGTGACAGGCTGCCCTCAGTGTGTGACATTGAGACCGACTAGAGAAGGGAGAAGTGAACAAATGTCTGGTTATATATGAGCAAGGAATAAGGAGAAGCCCAAGATGAGAAAAAGAAACTTAACTCTTTATATACTAGTCGGCAGCTTGAATACAGTCAACAAAGATACCAGTGAGAACACGATTTGAAACTGCGAAAATGGTTGAGTAGCTCAGACGAGAGTCGCTTTGACATGCATAGTAGGCAAACTACCAGAAAGAACCATTTAGTAGGCCAACAGGCTCCATTAGTAATTTTGATTATGATGGCTGTGACCCGGGTCGAGTCAATTTGTGGCTATAACTATTACAGTGTCATTGTTCACTAGCCTGATTGATAATCAGACTCACCAGAACTCCTCAGCATCTGTTAAACCCCCTACCTAACTCAGAGTTGCGTTGATGTCAATGGTGAGGGGAGGTAAACTCCCTGATAGGCTGACGTACATTATAGTCATGGTGATGGCCGGGATCATGGCAGCCTACTCTGTAGTACTAAGTGGTTCATACTTGGAGGCTCTTAATTTAATGATCGCTTGCTGATGGTTACAACAGCTAAAAGAGATGGAGTTGAATAGTGAATAAGGCCATTTATGAAAACAAACCTTTGAGATATGATAATAGACTAGTCAAGGAACATTTGACCATACCGAGGTATGCAGGCTGGTGCAATAGCATGAGGTTTCATTTAAGGTGTCTGCATATGCCACCAGTAGTGTTAGCATTGACTAAGTTGGTTTTGAGAACATTTCATGGAAATTTTCTACTGAGCCATTTTAGATCTACTGTATGTGTGTTAGCTCATCAAGCTGTCACTGATCGCTGTTCCCTGCATGACAATGACAATGCATGGATGTTGCGAACACCACTTTTCCACTGAATATGACATGCAACCACATGTACTTAATGTTACCACGTCACCAGGCTCATGACAATAAGAGCGAGCGGGTTTTGTTCCACTCATACTGGTAACTCTGCCAATGTTTCACATCACACATCCTCTGAAGACTGTCGAAGCAGCACTTTTAGACAGGGTCTCAGAAAATCAGAGATCAGCCACTATGCAGAATGACGAACATGAGGACAGTGAAAAGAAGGTGAGTGCACTCAGTGTCTGTGTTACTTCGCAGCACTCACGTGATACTATCAGAAAGCTGAAGCTAATCGAGCCAGTGGCATAGTACAAGCACAGGCTACCCACAACACCCACCACAAGCAGAAGCGTGATGATGTCAACATCGACTTCGAGCATGACTCCAACAAGGAGAATCATATCTCCTCGTATCATGCACCCAAGCAGCCATTTCTGCCTGGTGCTCCCACTAAGTGCATCTGTCATGAGAAAATGGGCACTGAATGGCAGTCAGTGCTTGATGTTATCAAATATGGAGAGGAGGTACATGGTGGCGTCCACATAAATACTGATCTTCATCGATGATTTGTTCCAGCTTCTGCTCTTGAACCAGAAATAGTGCAACTGGATAACCCCAACAATAAGGAGGGCAGTGATATCCGTTGATGATTCCTTCTCAACTGTAAGAAGTGAGATGGAGACAGAGGTATCAAGGGAAGGTACAATGGACACTTACATTAACCACCATTGCAGTAGTACAAGTGATGACTATAAAAACGGAGCATGTCGAATGCCAGGGCTATTTGCCATCTCGATATTAT
Organism: Suillus hirtellus; assembly: GCA_016695485.1. Classification (NCBI taxonomy): domain Eukaryota; kingdom Fungi; phylum Basidiomycota; class Agaricomycetes; order Boletales; family Suillaceae; genus Suillus; species Suillus hirtellus. Next base: position 539,334 of record MU172291.1, read on the forward strand.
ATTAGATGGTGAGAAAAAAACAAATCAGAGGTAAACGTACTCCAGCGTGATGGCCTTAACAACTTAAGTGCAATGTTCCTACAGACAATGAGTACAGATTTGCCATTCTTGATGTTGTACATACGAGGGGACCTCAGCAAAGCTGTACAGGATCTACAGTAACTCAGCATTTAATGGAACATGCATGATACAAGATGCACAAAAAAGACGGCTGCAGCAATGTTGTATCTGAAACTGGTCAAGTAAAGATTTGTAGCCATGCCAGCAACCTTTGCATTTCCTGGTGATGGTCTTAGCCAGTGATCAACAAGAAGTATAAGGTAGATAACTTACCAATATTGGCCCAGTCTCTGAAGGTAGCGTGTAATGTGGGGTGACATCAGACAGTACAAGCATACTCACAAGTACGAGAACAGGTAAACTGCCGTCACGAAAGGTAATAGGTGCCAATTGATTTTGTGCAGAATGCACGCTCGTTCTCTCAGGCTTGGATTCAAGACAATCTGCTTTTCAGAATTGGACTCGATGCTATCGTTGTGCAATGAGCTCATGGTGTCCTAGGTGATAGTGTGGTTTGAAAGGAGAGGCTGATTATATGGGCGCCATGTAATTGTCCAGAGACAGTGAATATTAGTGCCGACAGTGTGAAGGCAGGTTACCAACCCACCCTTGAACTTAAACTGCTCTCTCGTCTGCACAGGCTCTGTGATTCTGATCCAAAGAGGTTCTACCATATTGGTTGAGAAATAAGACCTATGAGAGAGTCATCAGCATCAAGAAAATTGGATGAAGATTCATACTTTCTCACTTCCAGTGCAGCAGAGTAATGGTCGTCAGGTTTGTTTGCTTGGTCATCGTCAAAAAGCATATGCACAGGTAACTAGCTACTGCCTTTTCGAGATAAGACACAGCATTGGGGTGACCCAAGCAAATGTCGAGACCAAATCTCTGGGACAGGATAGCAAGAGCCTGGTTCACATCATTAGCATCAAATGTGACCGATTTGCAGAGTTTCTGGGCAGCCAGTTCCAAAACTTCAGAGATAGTACGTTTCCCTACGAGTGATTTCCATCTATTCATGGTGGTCAACGAGATTGAAAACAAGAATAAAAACATAGGGACAAACAGTGGACAACCAAATCCAATGATGTGATTAAAGCTCACAACATTATTCGCCGATGTACCAGACAAAGAATCTGCATTCTGGTCCCAACCAAGATATGTATACCAAGAGTATCATCAAGTTGAGAAGACAAGCTAGCTATCATTTGTCTGCCAATAGTGCAGTTCAGAATAAGGAAGCCTTCCAAGGAGAAAACATTCAGAATGGCTGGTATGATGGCACCAAAATACCTTGATATCCGTCAGGTAATGATACCAGCAATCAGAAAAAGTGACTTACCCCCATGAGAACCTTGCTTGTACCATAGCTCGCATGCCAAGCTTTGGCCCGAAAACAGCACTAGCACATTATGAGGTCCCTATAAATGTGCAAAGAATAGAAAGACTCACAGGAATCCTGGCAACAAACAACATCTAGCTGAAAGTAAATCGCTGCAGATTGAGATTTTGTGAATTGACTTACACCAGGTCAACAGTGATGATGATAGCTATGGAGTTGCAAACTCCCAGGGGAAAAAATGCAGGGCCAGTGGCCCTACTGCTGAATCTGCAGGTGTTAGGTGGATCAGCAAATTGCACCAGAGTTAAGACAGTACTGAAACACACCCCAGGATGTTCATGCAAGGGGAGAACCAGGCCCATGAAAACAACTGGTACCACCAAGTGTCAAGATGTTTATCTGCAGGCACCAACGCGATACTTGTCCAAGAATCAGCAAAAAATGATAAGACAGGTGCCACAACAACTCACCCATGAGTTTCAATTCCATACCTAGAAACCTTGGTCTCAGTCAATATATGTTGCAGAACCATCAGCAAACATAACATGCCTCAAATTGGACTTTTCCGTGTCTAATACTTCTCAGCGGCAATGGATGGCCCTGTGGGAATATTTCTTGTGACGATCTTTACTCTTCACAAACTACCATTCATGTAAGCGCAATGAGTCACTTTGTTGAATTCAAATATCACTGAGATAGTAACTGCTACATCATGAGTCATCATAATCCACAACTCTTGCATGCACTGTGGCAGGCATCCCACCACTAACTTGAAAATATGAATGAACGCCTCCAATCATCCATTTCCTGTCAGGCACCATATGGTAGAACGAAGGCTAAGGTTTGCTTTTCAGCCAGTGTGTCAGAGGAAGTCGATGATTTTGTTCACCTCAAGAATTACTAGTATGCTTTGGATCATACATCCAAGTCACTCCAAAAGGTGCCTTGCGGGGCTTCCGATGATTCACTCCAGAAGGAGCCATGGGGGGTTTCTGATGACAAGTCATGCATTGAATCCACTGAGAGATGTGGATAGAATTTCTGTGCAAATTGTGCACACATGCTCGACTGCACATACACCAAGTGCTCTGCTTCTGAGTAAAGCGCCTGCCCTGACTGGTGGACAGCAGGAGCTGGGTCAGAGTCCTGTACATAATGAGCAGGTGACGACCACATTGACTGGTGGATGGCGGGAGCTGGGCCAGAGTCCTGTACATAATGAGTGGTTGACGACCATGTTGCAACAGGGCTTGTTTGCTGGAATTTGCGTGAGATAGGGAAGGGCAGTGGAGAGGGCCCTGGGCCTCAACACTGGTGGACAGCAGATGATGGATGATGATGCTACAACACATGGGAAAGCTACTCTAAAACACCTGCTAGGACCTCGGACACCTCTGAGACTCCAACTCGAACCCCTCTGAGACACCTGCCTCCTGTTAAGACCATGCACAAAGGATAGGACTGATTCTGAGGGGCTTGGCTTCAGCTCGTGCGCTGCGCCCCTTACCCGAGTATGTGCCCTTAATTTCAGATGGGTGTCTGAGGAAAGTCCGAAGGCATCCGAAGATGTCCGAAGGACATCCGAAGGCGTGGGAAACTTCGGAAGGACTTTCCGGACAGGTGCAAGTAACTTCCGGATGAGTGCAGGAAAGTTCCGGAGGAACTTCTGGAAATTACGATGAGGTTGCGTCCTAATACAGATACGTATAATGGCTACTCAGGACTTGTCCTGAGTAGAAGCAAACAGGGGAATGGCTGCAAGGACGAAGTCCAAAACAGAATAGGTCCGGAGGACCACAGGAAAGATCCAGATAGACTTCCGGAAACTTTGGAGGATCAGATGGGCGGAGGAGCGGAGGAGCGGAGGAGCAGAGGAGCAGAGGAGCAGAGGAGCAGAGGAGCAGAGGAGCAGAGGAGCAGAGGAGCAGAGGAGCAGAGGAGCAGAGGAGCAGAGGATCAGAACTCCAGCCTAGGGAATTCCTCCCTAGGCCTGAGATGGATATTGACTAAGTTGAAGGACTAGAACTGATAAGAGAATTTAGAGT
>MU172291.1:542965-574449 GCA_016695485.1 Suillus hirtellus
GGTAATAGATATAGCCGAAACCACGGAATAGAGAAAATACCGAATAGGCTGTGTTAACATTATATGCACAGGAAATGAATTAAGAAGCTTATCGTATTTCGGATAGGAAACGGATCTATACATCGGATCGGACCAGATCGGATATGGTCCGGATGAGATGTGTGGATATGTGTGCAGAGGTGCAGGGATCTGGATGGGTACTAGAGACATGGATAGGACATCCGAAGGTCTGGATGAGGCATGGGAATATTATCAGATGTAGGTCCAGAATACGGGATATGACACCTCCTCAAATGGACTGACCCCTGATGCCAAACACCCTACTACAAATACCCCCCACTAAAATGCAACACTCCCAGGTTGCTGAAGCCTCCAGCTGACTCAGCCTCCAGCTGACTTATCCTTCTTTCTCGTTCTCCTGCTCTGCTGCTTCCTTCCTCTTTTCTTCTTCCATCTCTGCTAACAGTGTTCCAGTTCTTGGCAGGAACAAGTGCAAACACCTTGTGTGGTACCATCCTGGTATGGGGAAGCCCTCCAATGTTTCCAAGGAGTACGAGTTGGTGTGGCGATTGATGACTCTGCAAGGTGCGGACCACCTAGGTAAGATTTTGTGGCTTGTTTGGAACATTTGGTCTAACTCACTCACATATGTCTGCACCAACTGTCCTGGTGCGAAGGTCACTTCTCCCATCATCGATCCTAGGACGTGTTTGTCGAAGGACACCTTTTGCTTGATGGCGTTTGACACTCTGTTTGCGAGTGCGTCGAGATGTTGTTGCGCTACATACACTGAGTGTACATTGACGTCGTCTGATGAGGCCTCATTTGCAAGTGTCGAGATTGGTGTGCGAGGGGTGCTGATTACTAACCCCAGGAGTAGTTCTTTAGGTGAGAACTGGAATGCTGGTAGGATGCAGCCATTGAGATGTTCAATTGCCGCTTTGAAGTGATCTGCCCATTCTGCTGGTAGTGTCTTTGGGTCAACATCTCTACAGTCATCCTCTCCAAGGTGCGGTGCACATATGCTCCTCAATCGACCTAACAGCAGCTTGTTCATCCCCTCTACCAGTCCATTGACCCATGGTGTGTATGCTGCAGTCACGTATCTCTTGGTGTTGTGCATCTCGCACCAGTCACTGACTTCTGTGTTGTCGAAGTGTCTCCCTCCATCTGTCATCAATGTCTCCAGCACACAGAAGTCATACCTGATCTTTTCAAGGCTGGCGATGGTTGTTTTTGCGGTGCCATGAGTTTTCAACCTGAAACCCCAAACATATTGTGAGTATGTGTCAATGATGAGCAGGATGTTATGAAAGCCCCCTTTTCCCTTAGGCATAGCTAGATAGTTGGCTACCAGAAGCTCGAACAGATGTCTGCAGATGATTGGTTCCAATAATGAGTTGAGGTGGGCAGCTCCAAAGTTTTTGCATTGTCCGCACTCAGTGATGGCTGTTGTCACCAAATGGTCCAAACATGGGCTGTAGATGCGGTCCATGAGCTGTAACTTTACCATGTCTCTCCCCCAATGGCCGTTGTTAGCATGCTCCGATCTCACGAGTTCTACTGCTTCCTCCTGTGTGATGCACTCAAGCTTGCTGTGTACTCGTGTCGACGAGTCATTCACTACCATCCAGAGTTTGTCATTCTCAATGAAGTATTGCTTTGCATGGTGCTGGGCTCCGCGTTTGGTTTTGACAGGCTTGCTTGAGTCCAGGTTGTATAGTGCTTCGATGACATCGAGGAACAACGGTTCCTTCGTGAACTTGTGCTGCAGAGAGATTATGTTAGTAGGTGTCTCAGTATTAGATATGTGAGAGGATGTCTCAACTGAAAATAAATCCTGCACTATTCCGCTCGCCACCTCCCAGTCCTCGTTAACTGTCCATTTGCTTCCATCATCGTTTGTGCACTCTCAGGTCTCCAGACTTCTGCTTAGTCCATCTGCGGCTGTGTTTGTGACACCCACACGGTGTCTGACATCAACAATGTGATACACAAGGATGCCATCACGCCATCGTGCATGGGCGATACTGAGCTTGGGGCTGAGCAAAGTGTCCCTTAATGCCTGGCAATCTGTCTCGATTTCCACCGGGGCTCCCCATATAACGTCTGAAAACTGATCCAATGCGAACTTTAGTGCGGCAAATTCTAGAATAAAAGGTTTGTACTTCTCTTCAGTTGCTGATGTGCATTTCGATGCATAGGCTATTGGGTGGTCTGTGGTAATGACTCGTCCCAATGCTGATGTTGTGGTATGCCGTTGAGTTAGTACTGCACCAAAACCTTCCTTACAGCCATCTGTGATGACAATGAATGGTGTTCCATCGAATTGAGGTCCTTTGAGGACGGGTTCTATGACTAATGCCTGCTTAAGGTCCATAAAGGCTTGCGTTTGCTTGGGTCCCCAATGCAGTTGCAGTTGAGTGTTGCGGAGGTGTTGTCTGTACTTGTAGCATCCTACTTGCTGTCCTCCCAGGGGTGTACTTAGTCTTTGAATGAGGTCTGTGAGAGGAGCTGCCCATCTAGTGTAATCCTTAATGAGAGATCTGAAATATCCAGTTAGTCCTAGAAATTGCATTAGATTGTGAATCGTGTTGGGGATCTCCCAATTGACAACAGCTGCCATTTTCATGAGGTCTGGTTTGATGCCATCGCATCCTACCCATGCTCCGGTGAATATAACTTCAGTCATGAACAATTGCATCTTTGAGGGGGACAGCGATAATCTCATGGTGTGGATGTGTTCAAAGAACTTGCATAGTCTAGATAATTTCTCATTGAAGTCATCCCCTGCCATGCCAGAGTTGTCGACATATAACTCAAAGAGTAGGCCTATAAGGTCCCATAGTGCAATGGTGGCCATGTCTCCGAAGTTCGTTGGCGCACCTGTTAAGCTGAATGGCATTCGGCAATAGCAATCATATCCTCTCCCTTCTGTGTAAAACGTGAGGTAAGGTTGAGTGTCCTTGTCCACGGGAATAGCATAAAAGCCTGCTGCAAAATCGATGATACTAATCCAATGGTGACCACTCAGTTGCTGTTGTTTCATTCTGATGTTGCCCTGTGGTATGGGTGGCACTTGGCTCGCCTTGTTGACCTCTGCGAAGTTCTGGCAGATGCGCCATTTGGGTGCAGATCCTTGCTTCGGTGCATCTGGTGTCTTTGGTGGCCTTGGAGGCAAATTGTTGTGGGTGGGTAGTCCATGTTGAGCACATTGGTCATTTACATGGTGCAATAGCTCTTCCACTGGTAGGCTGTTTGATCCATGTGCTTTTTGCGCTAGCATGGTGGGGCTCGCTGCCTTGACTTCTTCTGGTTCAATGTGCCTGATAATACCTGCCTTCTCGAGTTCATTCAGTCATTTGTATAGGTATTCTTGTTGGGGTGGGGTCAGGGGTCATTGATTGACTTTTGTTCTGAACATTGTTCCTTTGGGGAAGGTAAGTTTGAACATCTTGAAATCCACTGGGAAGACCTCACTGACTGCCAATGCAAACATGTCAGCAAACTCTGAGCATAAACTTGTTACCTGTGTCCATTGTTCTGTCATTAGATCATCTCCGATTTTGATCTGTTGTAAGATCTCCGCAACTCGGATGGATTGAATGGGTCTGTGTGTCTGGTGTATATGCCAGCTGTTGACGTCGAGGACGTTTGTATGTCCGGTATTTCCCCAAGTTTGCCTTCATCGTCCTGTTCATACTGTAGGACTGGCCATATAACTGTTGATTGGGGTTGCTGAAGATCTTCTGTCATGAATGGAACTGGTGAGCAAGGTGATTTCGACAAGTTGCTCATTACCATTGATACACTGGGCCAGTTGTTTGATATTACAATATGTGCTCCCGCTTGTGCCAACGCTGTTGTATATTCATCCAAACGTTTCTTCAGTATTTCTTGCCCTGCTTGAAACATGAACTTCTCCTCAATGTTCACCATTGTACTCGATCCGGTTGGGCTAGGTTCTGGGATGTCAGCAGGTATAGATACAATAATAAAACAGGGACTTGAGGTTTTGGTTGATTCATCTTGCTGGGCTGCTATTGGCAGGCTAAGAGTGTTCTTGATGACAATCAGATGAGGTGCCTGTGGAATAACAATGGTATCGTTAGTATAGTCATGTATTGCCTGCAGTTGCTCCAGCAATGGTTTTCCTATCAACAACGACCAGTTTCCCCCGCTATTGAATACTTCAAATGATGTTCTTGCTTTTACCTTGTCCCACTGAAAGGTGCCGGTCCAAATGCCATGCAATGGTACTTCAGCTCCATTGGCCATGTGGAGGATTCGTTTTGATGGTGTCAGGGTCTTGAGGTGTCAAGCTACTTTATGATATGCTTTGAGGTTGAGGACGTTCACCATTGCACCATCATCAATGTTGACGTCAAAATGAGAGGTTTTGGCGCCTGGTCCATATAGGTTTGCTTGTGTTATGAATGGCTTGCTTTCTGTGTGACAATCTGTGACATTGTATAGATTTATGACGTTGTTATCGTTCACGCTCGAATAACAGTCAGAAGTATCGAATTGCTCAAAGGTAGATGTACTCAGCGTAAGTTCAAGGTCTGTACTATTGGTGCTCGTAGACAGGTCATTGGATGTGTGTGTGCTAGGTGGTGTGGCTGGGGAGGTGCGGAGAGGTTCAGGAATAGAAGACTGATCTAGATCATGGGACAGGTCAGATGGTGCATATGGTACATGGGAATTAGTAAGTGGTTCTGAGTCTGGAACATTTGAATATACAATAACTACAGAGTCCATTGATGCGGACATAAGGGGATCTTCCAAAGGCATTTCTATGTTGAGTATTGGTACTATGAAGTCGTCCTCTTCCTCCTGCTTGTTGTTGTTGAGGCTGTGGTCCATGCGCATGCTTGGCGAGTTTGCTAATGAGGTATCAAGGCTTATGGGGTTGCTAGACATGGGTGTGGCTATAGGTGAGTTCTCATTGAGTTCTGATAAGGCTGGGGACATCAAATTTTCGTAACAGGGCATCTTGATGGTGTTGTGTCTTGCATCTGTCAACCAGGCTACATGGATCCAATTGTTCAGGACCACAGGATGGTCCCCTACATCTGCGGTCCATACTCATTTCCCAACATCTCATACTGCTGATATGGTTCTGAAGGTGGCACATAGTATGGGAATGATGGTTAGAGTATGTTCTGGGGCTGCATAGGTGCCATGAATTGTACATTCGTAGGCGCACCTGTTGCTGGTGTTGTTGTCAATGCTCTGGTCACCAAGCATGATACTGTCTCCCGCCACTTCATTTCTTGTACTGGAACTGCTGGGTACGTGCATTCATAAGCTTGGTGACTTGGGTTTGTTGCTAACCTGCAGTTGAAACACTCTCTAGATCCCAGAGGTGTGGTACCTGGTTTCAGTGGGTATGGCCTTGACGAGTTCGGTATGGCATCTGCTCTGTGTGCTGTGTGCCAGTCCTGGACCTGCTGCATGTACGTCTGTCTTCCCATTTCTGAATCTGGCTGATGAGGAATGGTAGCAAACTGTATGGCTACTCGTGCTTGGTCTGCTATAGACCCTCCTCTCCCTCTCGTTGGCATTTGTGGGATTCCTCCACGATACCCATAGAACAAGTTTCCTCGGTTGATGGGGGCGGGCGTGCTGAACAAGGCAGCCGCGTGTGGCGTTTGGGGTACCTGTGGGGTCTGCATGATTGGAGCTTGCTGGGGCATCAGTTGTGCAACTGGAGTGGGTTGAAAAATCTGTGGCGGTTGTCCCACAGATGCTGGAGTCTGCCTATACCCATATTGATATGCAGGTGGTGCGAAGGCACCTTGTTGGACTTGTTGACTTTGTACTGGGGTCGACATTTTGCCACGGTTGTTGGTGACCTGGGACTGCAGCTTATCTATATTGCTACGAAGTTTCTTCTCCATGGCCATCCATTGTTTTGCTCTGTCCAACTGAGATGCAGATATCTTGGCAACATCTGACTCGAAATCTGACCACAACGTGTAGTTGTCTGCGAGGAAGTCACGCAACACTTCCAGTGTGTTTTCCAGGACAACGTCAAGCAAGTGACACTGTGTGTCGCTGAACCCTTGCACTGTTCTTGCTATTGTTTTTGCCCACTTTACATGTCCCCACTCTCTTCCTCTATCTTCCTCTATCATGACACCAATCTCATCCTCTAGAACTATTGCCTGGATGCGATCCTTCTTCTGTGTCACCATGAGTGTGACCTGTAATGGGGGTGGCCAACGTTTTCGAAAGGCCGCAAGGAACATGCTCCATGAGGCTGTCTCTGCCAGCATCAATGTGGCATACCATGCCTCTGCAGGACTTGCAGCTGCGTACTGCAGCTCGAATTGCATGATCTTTTTGGCATCCAAATAGGATGGTGGGAAGGACAACTGGTAGTTCCTCATCCAGTTAGTAGGCTCTTCGCCTTTCTCATAGTCACCATAGAAGGTTGGCTGTGGTGTTATGGTTGGGATGTTGGTGCTCATGACTGTAGGTAGAGCGGGTGGTGTGATGGTACTTGAACCATAAATCTGGGGAGGTACAAGTAGGTGCAATGACTTCTGTGTAGTGGTTTTCTGTTGGATGAATCTGGTATTGGTGTGAATTATTTTTTCATTGAACTTTGGGGGTGACAAAATGTTAAGGTCTTGAGAAATGAACTCATTTGTTGAATGAGGCGGGGACAAATGACTCTCTGATATGACACGTCGACGAACTGCCTTGCCGTCTGTTGGAATGTTTCGTAGCTTGCACAGTACTTCGATTGGGATAGCCATGATGCTGCTTGCTCTAGTCACCAGGTGGAGAGGGCCCTGGGCCTCGACACTGGTGGACAGCAGATGATGGATGATGATGCTACACCACATGAGAAAGCTACTCTAAAACACCTGCTAGGACCTTGGACACCTCTGAGACTCCAACTCGAACCCCTCTGAGACACCTGATGCCAAACACCCTACTACAGCAGGGCAATGTTATGCGAGCCAGTATTGTGAGATGTAGTGGTGTTTGCTGCTGCAGATGGTTGTGTCATTCCATCCAGTGACGTAGGAAGGTAGACTAAAACTGGTGATGTAAAACCCAATTTGTCTGACAAGAGTTGCCTGCCAAAAACATGAGTGTGGAACTGTCATACTGTTAAGACCAACTCACATTCCCTTGTCGTGTAGATATTGGAAATATAACTTCATCGGCTCATGATGAAGGATGGAATTACAGGCGGCTTCCATAGACAGGTTTAGGGAGCAGTACTTGTCAGCATATGGATTAGTCCTAAACTTTATGACATCTCCGGACTGCAAAAAACGGTCTTCAGCATATCGATCGATGATGCACATGACCTAAAACATTGTGCAGTACTATTAGCACATGAAAATTAGGCTATGAGTCTCTTACCGCAACTGCCGTCAGCAATAACATAGGGTACATCGTCATTGTGAGCATTTCCCTCATATCTTCATCAAATAGAGGTGAGTTCTCGTGTAAATACCAATATTGGTGATGTAGGGCTTCCAAGCCATCATGAGCAAACAGAATGAGTCGGCCATCTTTGTGACCATGCAAAAAATATGTGTGCTGCTCGCTCGAGTCGTAGATCACTGCTCTACGCTCCATCATATATTGTATGCATCCCTGAATGGACAGTTTGCCTTGCGGCTCGAGGCAGTCACAGTAAAAAGGTGGGCACACTTTTTCTGCGATCTTGACAAGCTTCGAGCAACAGGACAGTAAGGCCTGGATAACGAGGGTTGTGACGGAAGATGTGATCTCTAACCCTGACCATAAATCAGCACACGGCATGGTAAGCTTCACAGTCACTGTAGCACATACCAGGGTGGTCAAGCAATACTTTCGCTTCATTGACAATCTCTCTAGCGTAACAGTGCATGTTTTGTCTTTGTTTCCTCGTCGTATTTGTGCACCAGCCTCTCGTCATGATCATGTCCATGACCACTCTCCTATGTGCAAACTTGATTACGTCTACTTCTTCTGATGAGTAGTTGGTTATTCTCAGAGGGTCGGGTCACCCCGAATGTGTCATAGTAGTTTCCGACTGGCATATAGCGCTCTCTAAATCCTCTGGCGTTAGAACAGCACTCCAGGAAGTGGGTGGGGCGGTTGATGTTGTCAGGGTAGTCAGTCGCGAGTCATGGTAAGGATGCAAACATTGTGTGTTGCTCCATTGTGCGGTGCACTGCCTGCCAGTCATATCACCAGCTCTGCGTTGATAGGACATAGTACCAGTAGTAGACTCAACTGCACGAGATTGCTGCATGTTTGTGATAGAGGAAATGTAATTAGAGCAAGTCGATTAAGTTGGAGCAGTTTTTTTCAAATTCAATTTGGGAAGTATTGCCAGCCTGCCAGGGTCACTCAGGCTAGCCTGAGCATAAAACCCATCAGAAGGATTGAACACCTGGATACTGTATAAACTTACTATGGTGCGTAATCATTAGGGGTATTTTGATCTTCTGGTAAGTACAAGGCAGCATTAGCCACTGCAGCCGTCCACCTCATGCCACGATGAGTTCATAATAAGGCTGCATGATTGACTCATCATGCGAGTGGGTTGTGGGGTGGTTTCTGATAGTTTAAAGTTCAATCGTCATAGGGATTGAGGGTGTATGGTGACTATAGCTTACGGTTCGGTTGGTGCCATGATTCCTTAGTCAGATCATACTACTAAGATTGGATTTCGGTTAGCACAGCAGCATGTCGGAGAATAGAAGAAGATCACATAACCTATCAGCCACCATAAGACCATATGGCTGAGCCATCACTGGGTTGGTATAAACTCCATCAGAAAGGAGCTAAGTATCATATGATAGTCTGGGGTTAGTAGTACTAAGGGAGACTGGTATAAAGTTACCTTGCTGTTGGCTACTCGGACTAGGGCGAAAGTCTTCTGACACGAGGCATTGATTGCCGCTGCTGTCGGTGATAACCCTGTGCACAGATCATCATAATACAGTTGCATAGACTTTGGGGTGAGTACCTGATGATTTTAAGTTCAATGGGGAAGGGATCAAGGTTTGTCATGGTCACTTAATCATCGTGAAGCCTCAACTTACTCATCGGCACACCCGGGTACCTGCTAAACTTTGAACTCCACACTTCGCCTGCCAGCAGGGCCTGACATGGGTAGAGGGTATGGTGAGTCAGTGTATGAACGAGGCTGAATTCACGGCGCATCAAAGGCTCATCAGCACAACCTGGGTACCTGCAACTCCATGCTTCGCCTGCCAGGCCTGGGTAGAAGGCCAGCATGTGGTGAGCCAATGTATAATGAGGCTTATCTTCAATGACCATTTTATTTGACTGTTTTATTTTGTATTCGGCATACTGAGTCTGTATCGAGTATGGAGTTTGAGAGAGCTGTCGAAATGCTGACTGGGTGAGATCAGTACTACGAGTGCTCAACGTCACAAGCACTGATGCCAACATGGACCAGAAATACTTAGTGAGCACATGAAAAGAAACAAGGGAAACAAGCTTGTGAGGATGCTGGCAGCCTTGACTAGTATGATCGAGACAATGTCATAGAGCTCAATAGTAATTTTATTCAGTATCATTTAACCCAGGATGGGTGGCCTTATGGCATGACTCCATTTTTCAATTTACCCACATGTAGCACCCATACACATGATGTTACAATCAGGGTGGTGATGTGCACCATCACAATAGCCACTGTCCTTGCCAAAAAACAAAAGTACATAGATGTTACGAACTCAGATAGTTCTTCCGTAACAGTCCCAATAAAGGGAGATCAAATGTACGGCGTCCAAAGGGAGCTTCAACGAGAGGTAGAACTCTGTTGAAGTGATCAAGTGAATGGCTAGTCTTCTCGCAAGAAGCTAGATCGATAGGATCCCTAGGTCCTAAGAGAGAATCGAGGAGAACTGAGTAGATTCAAGTTAAGGAAAAAGTACAGGAGTAACTAGGGTTTAAATAGGTAGGAAATCGTGCACAGACCAGTCCCAGAGTCATTGGTAAAAGTACAGGAAAGGAAGTCAAAGATAAGGAGAATCCTCATGCTTGTCATGAGGGAGTTTAGAAGGAAAGTGGGGATCAAGGAGAAGAGAAGGAAGAAACATGCATAATGTGCCAGGCGTTCTGTGAAGAGTCAGGAAGAGAAGAAGGACGGAAATGAATAAAGCATGTATAACCCTGCAGGGTCGAAAGGAAAATGATGGGGCAGTACAGTGACTGTAACATTACCCCCCTGTCAACGTTTGAAGTCTCCGGCTTCAATCATAATTTTGGTAGAGTTCCAGGTTGATGTCTGCATCTTTAGCGAATTGCGCTTCGAACTCGTCCGCTTCGTTGTCTCTAGCATTCTCCCATTGCTTAAGTTGATAGTGGAAGGCGTGAGTGCCTGGGATAGCAGAGATGATCTTTTTGCCTTTGAGATCAGGGCAAAAGGTGGAAAGGTGGTGGGGTTCATGCTTGTTGCATACGCGGCAGAAGTATTTGGGGCAGTTGATCTGGCGATGCCCTTCATAGCTGCAGTAGCGGCAGGTGATGGTGGGGTAATCAACACCATTGTGATCGCGAAATGTTTCTTCAGATGGAGCGCGGACTGATTGGGACGAGTATGGGACCTCTTCTTCTTTTACAGAAGGTGTAGGTGTGCGATTGATAGGTCGAGAGAGTCCGATGCCGAAGGAGATGGTTTCTCTTTTCTTCTGGCGACTACGGCGTGGGGATCCTGCGGAGCGAATTGCAAGCTGCGAGGGAAGTGGAGGAGTAGGGGGTCGCGGTTGGACAGTAATAGGGGTGTCACTTTCTGAGGATGAGGAGGAAGCAGGGACAGTCTGCTCTATGGGTTCTGGGGATGCACAAATATTGTAAGAAGAGGAATGTAAATAATCGTCGGGTCTAGGAAAATCAGGAAGAGCCAGGGCGGACTCGATTCCTTTGTCCATAAGGCGACGGATAGCAAGGTTTTTGACTTCAACCTGTTGAGTGATGACGAGTCTGGCTTCATCGTCGATCATCATGGAATTGGTATAAGCTATAGTGAGGTTGGCGGCACGGAAAATGGTCATTTGCGCAAGCGCATCAAGGTCTTCAGAGAAAAAGGATTCGAGGGGAAGGATACAGTATCTGGATAAGAGGGCGGCTTCAACAAAGGCTTGCCTCTCACAGAGAGCAAGGTCAGAGCGGTGGATTTCAAGAGAGGAGGCGGAGGATGAGGAAGAAGGCATGTTTGCTTGGGTGAGTTCAGGTGAGGATTCTAGCGAGTCGGAGGCGTTTCTTATAGGTTTTCAGAATCTCTTGGGCGTTGGCCAGTTCTTTTTCTGGAAGCCATGAGTTTTCTGAACTGGGGTACCCTTTCCAGGACACGAGGAAGCGGCGTTTTCCTTTTACGTTTCCCTTGTGGGCGAGAACTGCTTCTATCTCATATTCTTCATGTCCGTTGATAAGGTCAGGGGGTGGTTCAGGGTAATTGGGTCCGTGGACTTCTGTTTCGTGATAAGGGGAGAGTTCTGAGGCATGGAAGACGGGATGTGATTTCCATGAAGGGGGGAGTCGAATTTTGAATGTGATGGGGGAGAGGGCTTCTTCTACTTCGAAGGGGCCGTATCGCTTAGGGGCGAGCTTCTTTGAGGGGAGGTGCGTGATGAGGTGTGCTGCGGATAGCCAAACCTTGTCTTTGGGTTTCCAGGGTTCGAACTTCTTTCCAAATGTCCGATCAGCCATGCGTTGCATTGCGAGATTGTGGCATGATAGTGCTTCTTCTCAGATCTTCTGGAGGTGTTTGATTCAGTCTTCTGCTGCGGGAATGGAAGATTCAGGGAAAGCGTAGGGAATTCCTCGGGGTTCATATCCCATCATGAGGAAGAAGGGAGAGGCGTTGTGGGAGTCGTGTTTTTGGTGGTTATGGACGAATTCCGCCATTGGGAGGTGTTTGACCCATTCAGAAGGCGTGGATCTGCAGTAAATGCGGAGGTAGGTTTCTAGTTCTTGGTTCAGGCGTTCAGTCTGCCCGTCGGTCTGGGGATGGTAGGCTGTGGAGAGGGCGACTTCATAGTCTAAGAGTTTTCCGAGTTCCTTTGCAAACTTGGAGGCGAACTGGGGGCCTCTGTCAGAGATGATTTTGTCGTAAAGCCCAAAGCGGAGGAAGACTTTCTTGAAAAAGAGTTGGGCGACTCCTTCAGCGGTGATGGTTTTCTTGCAGGGACAGAGAATTACCCCCTTCGTAAGGCCATGGTCTACCACGACCATAACGGAGTCATAACCTCCTGATTCAGGAAGGTCGGTGATTAGGTCTACGGAGATCTGCGAGAAGGGGCGAATCGCAGATGAGGGAATGGGGTTCAAGGGAGGAGTGGTCGGATGGGTGTTGGATTTCATTTGCTGGCAAAGGGCGCAACCTTCTACGTATTTTCGGATGAAGGTGCCCATGCCAGGCCACCAATAATCTCGCTTAATGAGTTCTTCAGTTTTGAATCGTCCGGGGTGACCGGCGGTGGGGTGATCGTGGTGAAGGGAGAGGATCCGGTGACGGAGTGAAGGTGGGACATAAGCTCGGTTCTTGTAGAATAATGTCCCGTCATCAATCTTCCAGTCAGAAAGTGCGGATTTCATGGGGGGTGCGTTCAACCCATTAAGGGCTTGTTGTGTGGCGAGGATGATCGGGTCAGAGAGGGTCAAGGAGGAGTCTTTCAAAGACTGGGCGAGTTCAGTGTCGAGGATTCGGATAAAGAGGGAGTCAGGAAGTAGCGTGACGTTAGTATTGTCAGAGGCTTCGGCAGAGTGATCAGGGCGGCGTGATAGGGCATCAGGAGCAGCGAGTTTGCTTCCTGGGACATGGTGGAGTTCCAAATCGAATTCGTTCAAGGTTAATTGCCAACGTGCTTGGCGGCGGGTGAGGTTCTGTGTGGATCGGAAATAGAGGAGGTTTTTATGATCAGTGAATACTATCACGGGGTGAGGGTTTCCTTCTAGGTAATGCCTCCATGCTTTCAGGGCACGGATGATGGCAAGAAGTTCTCGATCATATACCTGGTAGTTTCGTTCTGCGGGGTTAAAGGATTGGGAGAGGTACCCGCATGGGTGGTAAGCTCCATTTTCATCAGTCTGGAGGAGTACTGCGCCTGTAGCTACAAGGGAGGCATCGGTGGCAAGGGTGAATTGTCGAGAGGGGTCAGGGTTTCGGAGGACAGGTTCAGAGAGGAAGCATTTCTTTAGCTTCTCAAAGGATTCAGTGCAAGGGATGGTCCATTCAAACTTGGCGTCTTTCTTGGTTAAGTCGATCAAGGGGCGTGCGAGGTCGGAGTAGTGGGAGATGAAGTGTCGATAGAAGTTGCAGAATCCGAGGAACGATCGGACTTCTTTGACTGAGGAAGGGGTCTGCCAGTCTTTGATTCCGGAGAGCTTGGCAGGGTCCATAGCTACCTGGCCAGGGCGGATGATCATGCCTAGGTAGTCAACTTCTTGGACGTCGAATAGACACTTTTCGGGTTTTAGGAAGAGGGTTTCTTTTCTAATGATTTCTAGGACATGGCGTGTCCTTTCGCGATGTTCGTCTAGGGATTTCGAGAAAATAAGGATGTCATCCATATAGACGATCATCCATCCTTCAGAGATCTCTTTCTGGAACGTCTGGTTCATGTAGGCTTGAAAGGTGGCTGGCGAATTGCACAGCCCGAAGAACATGACTTTTGGTTCAAAGAGTCCGAATGAAGTCGTAAATGCCGCTTTCCAGCGGTCGTCGGGGTGGATCAGGATGTTGTTGTATCCGGAGCGAACATCCATCTTGGTGAAATATTTTGCATTGCGGAGCTTCGCGATCAAAGGGGGAATCAGGGGAAGTGGATAGGCGTTCTTGATCGTCCATTCGTTGATGTAACGATAATCTTGGCAGGGTCTAAGAGAACCATCCTTCTTTCCTACGAAGAAGAAGCCGCTTGCTTGAGGTGACTTCGATGGCTGGATAAAGTCCTTGGCAATGTGTTCATCAAGGAAGGCTTTCACAGCGTCAGTTTCCTTAGGAGATAGGGGGTAGGTTTTTGCGGATTTCGGAATGAAGCCTGGTTTGGTTTCGATTCTATGGTCAACGCCAGGTCGGGATGGAGGGAGCTTATTTAAGCCGTCTTTGGTGAAAATATCTGCGAAGTCGTGGAGGTATCCAGGGATTAGCTCTTCGAAGGATTTCTTCTTCTTTTCCTGAGCGTCTTTGAGAGCAAATTCTTGTGCCTTATTGCTGGTCTTCAGATATTCGTCTTCTTCGGCTTTTCTCAGAATCCATTGATTCCTGAGGGGAGAGAGGGATGCCATACGGCGGATCTCGGCAGCAGATGTGCCATCACGAGTGAGGGGGGAGTCGAATGAGAGGTTTTCGAATAGGGTTACCTCAGAACTGTCGGTGGCGTATTTGATCAGTACCTCATCGTCATTGAGAGTGTATGTTGCAGGGTCATCTACCCTTTTGGCGAGGAAACAGTCTTTCTCCCAGGGTTCTGTGGGAATATCGTCCCAAACATCCCAATTGGTGTCATATTGGGGGGGCACGATGTGGTCAGGGATAGCTGGGGGAAGTTCTTCGAGGGCATCATGCCATACTTCTTCTTCTCGGAGTTTGATTCTTTCCATGGTTCTTTTGCCGTTCATAGGCAGGGGTTTCTGGCGAGGGTAGTCGCCGCCTGTCTCGAGTTCTTCTGAGACAGTGGGTTTAGCACTGGTGCCATGGCACTTTCCGTCTTTGTAGACCATGTGCAGTCCCCACTTCTTTCGGAATATGTTCTCAAGTCTGATGGATCGGGGGGTGGAAGGTAACCGGACTGTATCTTCTGTCCAGTTGAACTCAGGGTTCATGGTGGTCAGCCAAGGTTTCCCGAGTAGGATCATGTCGTTTTCGTTCATGTTTAGGACATTGAATTTTCCTATCATGACACGTTCGTCGATCTTGATTGCGAGGTGGCAGTAGTGCGTGATGGTGTGCTTGGAGAGTTCTCCGTCAGCGGTTCGGATCTTGATCGGTTTCGACAGTTTGTGCGTGGTGATCTTGTGTTTTCTAACAAACATCCAGTGTATGAATGTCGCGACTGCGCCAGTGTCGATGACAGCAGTGGTTTCCAGCGATTTTTCTCGACGTTCAGAGGATAAGACGGTGACCGGCACCCTAAATTCTCGAGTCTTTCCTACATTCTTGACGGTATGTACGAGGTATGGGATCTCTAATGCTGTGGTAGAGTCCCTTTCTAAAAATCCATTCTCTTGGTCTCCAGTTCTTCATTGTCGGAGAGTTCTTCGATCTTTGAGGTTTCTTCTTCAGGCGCTGTACGCCTTACCGGTTGCTTGCCTTTATCTTTCTTTCGGTCATCTCTGGTCTTCTTCGTCTTCGGGTGGAATTCGGGGTCATTGGCACGATGGCCAGGTTTGCGACACACGAAGCATAAGCCTTTCTTCATATATTCGGCTTTAGCTTCTGGGGTGAGGCGGTCCACGTCCATTGCATCAGGATCGCGGGTTCTGGTAGGGGTGTATCGGGGGGTCGACTTCCGGTTGTTCTGGGAAGTGTGATGCGATCGGTGAGACATGAGTAGCTGATAAGCTGACTTGATGTTGATTACTTTCTTGACGAGGGTGTCGAAAGTATCAGGGATGTCTCCCGAATTGCATAATTTCTCTACAACCTTGGGTTTCAGGCCTCTAAGGAAGTAGTCTTTCTTGGCGATGTAGTTCGTGATTCTGGCTCTGCCCGAGAGCTGTTTGAAGGTGTTGATGTACTCATTGATGTCTCCGGTCTGTTTGAGACTGTGGAGCTTGTACAATGCAGTACCTGCGGAATCGATGGGGTCGAATGCGAGTTTCAGGTCGTCTAGGAACTTTGCCCAAGTTCCGTAGCCGTAAGGCTGACTGGTGCTAAGGTCAATCTCCATGGCATGGTCGATAAAATCTTCCATCCAGGTGGCGGCAGCACCGTCCTTGAAAAAGGAGAGAGTGAAGCCAATCTTCTCAGTATCGGTGACATAGATTTTGTCGTTGATAGAGAGGTATAGGTGCACGAGTCTAATGAATTTGGAGAACGTTTCTCTGTCTCCATTAAAGTCTGGGGGAGTGCCAATCTTTTTTTCTGCTACTTTAGGCATCTCGTCTTCTGAATCTTCTTCGTCGTCTGTGGGTTCTGGTTCTGGTTTTGGGTCTGGGGGTGGAGCCTCGTAACGAGCTCTGTAGGTTCTGGGTTCTGGTGCAGGTACGTCTGCGATCTCTTCGTCTTGGTCTATGACGACAGAGGGTTCTGGTTCGTTGATTGCTTCAGCAATAGATCCAATGGCTACTGCTCTGCCACCAGGGATAGATGATGGTCCTGGGTAGAGCGAGGCAAAGGGGTTCGGTGGTGTCTGGGGTCGTTCTTGCCCAACTGTCAAGGTCGGCGATCTGGAATATGGGTGTGGCCCGAATGCTTCTTGGGCGGCGTGTCTCTGTTTCTGTGAGGAAGACGTTCTGGATCAGGTGGGCCCCGCTAGATAGCTGGGGTATCAAATGCAACTTGAATCTTTTGTTACGAACTCAGATAGTTCTTCCGTAACAGTCCCAATAAAGGGAGATCAAATGTACGGCGTCCAAAGGGAGCTTCAACGAGAGGTAGAACTCTGTTGAAGTGATCAAGTGAATGGCTAGTCTTCTCGCAAGAAGCTAGATCGATAGGATCCCTAGGTCCTAAGAGAGAATCGAGGAGAACTGAGTAGATTCAAGTTAAGGAAAAAGTACAGGAGTAACTAGGGTTTAAATAGGTAGGAAATCGTGCACAGACCAGTCCCAGAGTCATTGGTAAAAGTACAGGAAAGGAAGTCAAAGATAAGGAGAATCCTCATGCTTGTCATGAGGGAGTTTAGAAGGAAAGTGGGGATCAAGGAGAAGAGAAGGAAGAAACATGCATAATGTGCCAGGCGTTCTGTGAAGAGTCAGGAAGAGAAGAAGGACGGAAATGAATAAAGCATGTATAACCCTGCAGGGTCGAAAGGAAAATGATGGGGCAGTACAGTGACTGTAACAATAGATACATGTATACACTATGAACAAACTGCCATCAGAGAAATTGAATAATAACACAGACATAGACCAAGTTATTCATCCAGTTCTGAACAGCTTTCATCAGATCCAGAAGTAAGTATGCATACTGATTCATTGTCAGAAGAACGACTGGTGTGCCAAGGCTTATGGTCATCATCATCACCAGGATCAAATTCGTGCCCTCTATCCTCTATTGTCACCATCCCCCCATCATGAAGCATGTTTCAGATCGATCTGATCTGGAGATCAATGTCCTTCAACTCCGTCTGTGTGAGCTCGGTCTCATCTTCATGTATAGACATCATGAGTTGTAGTTCATGAGCGTGAATGCGTTGATATCTGAGGCGAGTAGCAAGAGCCCGGCAAGTAATATGGGAAAGCTCGAGCATGCGCTCGTTGAGGTAATTCAGACTGTCAGGACCTGGAGCACAGTGTTGATTCCACTTTGAATTATGAGTATTGGACTTCAGTTTGTCATCTAAGTTGAGACTTATGGTTGTTTTCAATGATTTTGCTTTCTTTGAGGGCAAGCCAACCTCACCACCTTCATGTAAGGTGTACTGGAGATGAGAGTGCTTCAACTTGTGCTGACCATAACAACCGGAATCAATACTTTGCATCGTCACTCTGGAACTACCCTTGTCAGCGGGAGCAGCATCAGACTTGGTCTTGGTGTCCAAGCCAAAGTCTTTCATAGGAGAGCTACCAGGTGCCACTGACTCGGATGTGGGCAGTGTGGATGGTGGACTGCTCCTGGATCATCTGGATTTCTGATAATGTAAATGAACTTCAAGGCAAACAAGTTGAATAGACAGACCAGGGCTGCTTCATCTTTGAAAAAATGCTGCTGGTTGACTCCGAAGAGCCACTCATCCTCAATTCTGGCAGCACAGGTGACCAGTAATGTTGATAATCCAAGACTCAAGAGTTTTTACTAATAGGATGACGTGTAATCAGTAGTTATTCGACTCTCACATTAGTGAGAGACTCTGAGTTTTGTCAGACACAACTCTGCAAATGCACCCATGGGAATAAAACTAGCTTAGTCAGTGGGAAAATACTTTGTTGGAAATTTGTGAAACCTATTTCAATGCTCTGTTGTTGAAATGTCATTGAAATTGCCATTGGTATGATAATGTAAGGTTATTCATTGAGTTTCAATGCATTGTCAGGTGATTGCAAGGCATTGTTCCTTAGGCTCGGGACCAGCCTGGCTTATATAACCATGGACAAGTCGAGTGGCATAGCCAGGCTGGTCAATCTCAGAGAGATTTGGCAGGCAAAGCATGAAGTTTCAATTTAGTAGCAGGTGCCAGTTATGCTGGTTGAAGTAATAGTGCTACATAGTTACTATCGACTATCAATCACTCAGAAACTCTCATTCACACACTGCATAGGGCTGTTCAACGTACCATATACAGTATACGGCCATATAGTGTACATCCATCAACCATACAAAGTCCCAACATAACTGTATAAGGTAGACCTCATGTGAATCCATACAATGTCACATGAGTGTGACTCGCTGTGACATGCAAAGTTAAGTCAAAACTTGGTCGGCCCCAAAACAGCTTGCCATCAGGGTGCCAGTTCCATAAATTTAAAAACTAAATCAATTTTGGTCGGATAGTCAAACGGAAAAAGCAAAAAACTTTGCAATAACTCTTTCGAATTTTATGTGTAGCCATTTGTAAATTCACTTAGTTGTAGGTTTGTAGTTGAATAAAAGCCCAAATGTCATGAACAATCACGCTTGGTCATGTAACATTGTATGGATTTGCATGAGGTCTACCTTATTACAGTTGAAAAAAAATGCTGACAGTATGGTATGGTATGACATACAGAATGAGTCTCAGACGGTGTCAGACTCACTCCACCCTCAAAGTGCGGGTGCAGTTATGCAAACCATATGATGAGGTGGGGTTGCTCATGATTGGTGGGCGCACAACTCTCAGTTGAGCTAGATGTCCCTGATAACAGGTCAGATGTAGTGTGAAAGAGAAGCAGAGATGACTTGCCTGGAGCTTTACATTGCCATCATCTGCACCCTAGATGGTTGAAACTGTCAGGAAGAAAAATTAGACAACAAGGCAACTGATCACCAATCATTCCAGCATCTATAGATTTTCGGTGAATGAGGCACAGGATTTCCATGGTGTGAGGATCAGGTTTGGAACGATTCATTGAGAAATAAGACATGTGCCTACTGCATGTAGTGTCAAGGCATGTAGTTTATAGAAAAGCCATACTTACCCCATATTATGGCCATATATGGCTGTACAAATATGGCAACATACAGTACTTTGATACCCATACACTGTAACCGTCAACTGAAGGCCAAAACAGCCAGTGGTATGGATATGGCAACTGTATTATGGCCCCATACAGTTCTGTAATATGGCGTACAGTGAACAGCCCTAGTGCTGCATGGAAGATCATACAAATACTGCCCAATAGGCAACACTCATGTACACTCCAGAGAGTCTTGTCATGAAGAGTGTCATGATTAATTGTGATTGTGTTTGTAAAGTCCATTGGAAGGTTTTTGAGAGCATTCAAAGCTGATATGGACATAGGCAAATGTTGAAACTCATGGTCATAACATAGAGATGTAGTAAACGTCAACAACCCCCCACAGGACCAAGCCCTTTTTTCATACAGGTTTGGAAATTCTTACCACCCTCTCACAAAGACAAAATTCATAGCCCACCTCATGGAGGCAGCCAAGAATGCCGGCCTAGAGCCACTGCAGGGTCACACCATCAGAATAGGTGCCATGTTGGAATATCTCCTCAAAAATATCCCATTCGACGTCGTCAAAACAATGGGTTGCTGGGCTAGCAATGTGTTTCAGCTTTACCTTCACAACCACGCTCAGATCCTTGCGCTGTATCTTCAAGCAACTCCAATCTTGCAAGACGAGTTTCTTAGATATACAATGCCACATCAACGATAATGACCCATGTAAGTCATCGTCCTCTGCTCCTACTATCTTGGGTATCCACAGTTCACTCAATGTGTCACCAGGACTCCTACCACTATGGGATTCACAGCTCACCTTTTCTCTTGCACAGGATGCAGATTGGGACCAGGAGGTGCTGCGCACTTTCGCTCAAATTGCTCAAGATTGTCATCTCCATCACTCATAGTCAGAATCCCACATTGTATTAGCTACATTATACACTGTGATCTATCTATACTTCATTTCAGGTGTCCCTGTCATATTGATGCAACAAAGCATTGAGACTGTAAGGTTATAGTGATGCATTCATCCTACAGTGCTAGTGCTGCTAATGTATGGTGCATTATGATGCATTACAGATGCATCACCTAGGATCACTGTGATGCATCTGTAATGCATCTTCATGCATCGATGCATCATTAATGCATCATTGTGAATATGCATTCCTGATGGATTATGACATCACCTTAGCCTTACTAATCAAGGTGCTGCAGGTAACCCGCTCCTTGATGCATCCCTGCCATTAATATTGATGCATCCCCACCATTGATATTGATGCATCCCCAATACCTCATTGAACTATATATACCACCCTATTAGCACCCCACTCTGTGATGTATTCCTGCCACCATTGATGCCCTACCAAATGTGCTCTTGTACTATATATATCACATCCTGCCACTTCCAATGGGTACTTCCCGCCATTTCCATCCCACCACTTCCATCCCGCCGCTTCCAATGGCCCGCTCCTTGATGCACCCCTGGCACCATCAATGTGATATTACCACCAGTATCATTAGCAATCCTGCCGCTGCCAATGAATGTATCGCCCATTTATTACTATACAGTAGATAGCCTGTATTAGTGTGATAATTGAACATATGGCATCATAATACAGAAACTCATTTGTTTTCAAACGTGCACCATCTGTGACATATATACTTACTACTACCTGCATTCACTAAGTGCCTACATGTCATAATTTGAACGTTCAACAGAGATCATGTGATCTCTCCACTCAAAATTCGCTAAGTCATTAGTCTATGTCAAGATGATCTCATTAAGTCACAGTGGTCAATACAAATTATCAAAGGATGCTATCAAGATGCTATTGTACAATGAATCAATATGCAGTGCCTAGCCAATCACGCCTTGGTCCACTTTTTCCTAAAATATGTCAGCGTGTGAGGCAAAGTATGCAAAAACTAAATCAAACATACTTGGGAGCACTGGAAGCCTCACTTTGCACAGGCCGCTTCAACAAGCAAGGTGCTTCGGCCTCCAATAAATTCTCCTTCCCAGCATAGAATGAAACACCATTAGTCCCAATAGCATCTGCAAGGTCATTGCATCTAGATTTGATTGGCACATGCTTTCTGCATACTTCAGTGTCCAAAGCGACATTCATCAAGCTGTCTGATGATGAAGTGCTGGAGGCACAACCAGTTACATTGACAATAGGGTTGGGTGAAGGACCAGGTGAGGGCTCCCTTGTGGTAGCAGCAGACTCATCAGCCAATGGCTTGACAGCAGGTGGTGTAGCAGATAGCTCAGCGATGTATGAAGTCAACTAGTCATATTGGTATACCTGTAGCAGATAGCTACATGTGTTGTTAGTTAAGTAGGTATTGAATACTATGATGGTACTAACCTCAGCGACGTATGAAGTCAACTGAGGATAGTATAGGGTGTGGGAATGAATGAGAATATATAGGTATGAGGTAAGCTACCAGTACTGAGTGTCCATGATGAAGGTTTGATAATCCAACACTCCCCCTCAAACTGAGTGAAGTCCAAGGGCAGAGGCAAAGTGTTTAACCTTTAAACTAGGAAGAGCTTTTGTAAGTGTATCAGCAATCATGTTGTCTGTAGGACAATAAACAATCAAAATAGAACTTTTGTCCATGCAAAAACATATGAAATGGTATTGTATATCAATGTGCTTAGTCCAAGCATGAAACGCTCTGGACTGAGCAAGCACAATGGCAGATTGGTTGTCACAATGTAAGGTGGTAGGGCTGGTAAGCAGGCAAAAGACTTCACTGACAAAGCACCGAAGCCAGATGGCCTCCTTTGCAGTGTGCGTCGCTGCAACATATTCTGCCTCCATTGTGGAAAGAGTTACCAACTCTTGCTTCTTTGACACCCAAGAGACCACTCCACCATCCAACAAGAATGCGTAGCCAGATATGGCGTATCTGTGTTCTTGTGACGCGCCGTCAGCATCAGTGAAACCTTCCAGGCCTTGTCTGCAGCTGCCGAAAGTGAGTGCAAGGGTCTTTGTGCCTATAAGGTAGCGATAGATCTTTTTGACGGCTTCCCAGTGGGGCATGCCAGGGTTTGCCCCAAATTGGGCTACAGTAGATACTGTGAAGGCGATGTCGGGGTGTGTACTGACAGCGAGGTGCATGAGTGAGCTAACGGCTTCATGATAGGGCATGTTCTTCATCTGTGTGGACTTGGTAGGGGTTGTAGGAGACTGTGAGTGCGAAAGTGGGAGGTTGGGGTCCATTGGGATGGAGCATGGCTTTAAGTTTATGAAGTTGTATTTGGTGAGTATAGCTTTGATGTAGGTCTCATGCGAGAATGAGATGGTGCGCACGACACAGTCGTGCATCACCTTCATGCCGAGCAGGGATGCGACTGGACCTAAGTCTGTGAGCTTGAAGCGCGCAGCAACCTGCTGCTTGAATTGAGTGATGAGAGAGGAGTTGCTGCCAGTGATAGTGCAATCATCAACATGAGACACAAGAATGAGGATGTTCATGCCTATGTGCTTAAAGAATATCCCCCAGTCCGACTCTGTGTGCATCGTCCCTAAGCTCTTCATCAGCTGACACAACTCCTGATACCACTTTAAAGCTCCTTGCTTTGACCCATAGAGTGCAACACGCAACAGCACAACAGGGCACTTGAACTTCTTGTCGACATTTAAACCAGGTGGGAGCTCCATATAAATGATTTCGTCCTCATCCAGCTTACTGTTGAGGAAGGCACTGTGGAAGTTGAAGACATTGATATTCCAGTCGTTTCGTGCAGCGATGGCGAGGATGGTATGGAGAGATGCGAGGCATGCAACAGGTGCGTAAGTGTCATAATAGTCTACGCTGTATACCTGGGAATAACCTTTAGCCACTAGCCGGGCTTTGTACTTCTCGATTTCCCCATCCGTGTTCTGCTTGATCTGGAACACCCATTTGCACCCTACTATATTCGCACCTTCAGGCTTCTCAACAATTGACCAAGTCCATGCTTCTTCTAGAGAGGTGAGTTCCTTGTTGATTGCATTTTCCCATTTAGGCCAATCTGTTCTGTTGCAGGCTTCCTTGACTGTCATTGGGTCGCTACTCACTACTTCAGCAACTCCTTCCACCATGGTGAAGACCTCTTCATCATCCTTGTCTATCTCTCCATTCTCCCCCTCCAGTCCGAGTTCAGCTGCCAAATTGGATTCTTCTGGGGTGGGCTGCATCCCATGAGGTAGGTCGCTGCTTTTCCGTCCATGGTGCCTGCACCTTCGCACAGGCTCTTGATATATGCTGACTCAACTCTTACTCGTCCAGATCGGCGTGGTAACATTGCGTTTTCAAATTGAGGGCCTAGGTGGTCTGTAGGAGAAGATGGAATGGGGTTCTGGGGTGATGGCTTGCTGGTGAGTTTCAAACCAACATCATTGATTCGTGCCATGTGGCTGACTGTTGGTGGGGTTGTTGAACTGACATCATTGGTTCGTACCATGTGGTGTCCCCCTCTCTCAGGTCCTTCTAGAGGTATTCTGACCTCTGTGGTGTCGAATCTGATGCTGCATTCAACAGCTATGCGCCTGGTGTCAGGCAGATACACTCAATGCCCGTTGCTCTGTGGGTCATAACCCACACAACATCCTTCTATCGTGTGCATGTCCAGTTTGGAGCTGTCCATGGTGTGAACCTTGATGCAACTCCCCCAGACAGGTAAGTTCTCCAGGTTGGGCTTTTTGTTAAATAACACTTCATAAGGTGTTTTATTACCTAGTGCATGGGTGACAGTTCGGTTTTTCAACCACGTTACATGCATAATTGCCTCCCCCCATAGGAATTTGGGCAGTCCACTGGTGTGCAGCAATGCATGAGCTCTTTCCATGACGGTTCAGTTAAGGTGCTCAGCAACTCCATTATGCTCTGGCATATCGTGCATGGTGAGTTTGTGTTCTGTCCCTTTGCTACTTAGGTGACATGTGAACTCCTCACCAGTGAATTCTCCACCACAGTCTGAGTGCAGACGCTTGATCTTCGTGTCGAGCTGTGTACTCGCCCAAGCTTCGAATTTCTTGTATGCGTCAAATGTCCCATCTTTGGTCCTTAGCAGGTACAGGTGAGTGAATCATGTGTGATCATCTGTAAATGACGCAAAGTATTCTTTATGGCCAGGAGTTCTTACTGGAGAAGGTCCCCATAAGTCCATATGGACTTTGTCACCAAAGTTTTCATGGCACACAGGCTCACGGACTTTGCCAATGGGCTTCCAAGCAGCTTTTGTGTACTCGCAGGATTCACAACCATCCATCATCTTTTTGGCTGCATCAAGACTTATTCTGGTGATCGCTTCTTCACAGATCATTTGTGCGATGGTGCTTGGCGCCATGTGCCCTAGCCTGGCATGTAGTTCCTGCATGGTGAGTTTTTCCTTTGCAGCTGCTGCTCCAGCATATGGTGTCTTTGGTCATTTGACACTATATAAGCCCTTATTCACTGGAATCTCTCCCAACAGCTTCTTTTTATCATTGAATATCTTGCAGGAGCTCTCCTGGAATAATGTAGCATATCCGGCTGCAGTAAGTCAGCTGATTGACACAAGAGTCACACCCATCTTAGGTGCGTATAGGACATCTTTCAGCAAGATGCGCATACTGGAGCTTCTGTTTGGCAACAGGATCATGATGTTGCCTTTGCCAGTTACCTGGAAGGTATGTTTGTCAGTGGTTGTGATTGGTTTTGGGGTGATGTTGACGAAATCTTGGAACAGGTCGCAGTATGACGACATATGTTGTGATGTGCCAGAGTTGAACAGTTCAATCCGCTGTTCTTGGCTATGACTCGAGCTTGTTAGCATCGAGTATGTGAGTGAGGTTTGTTTGTCTGTTCCTGCAGTTTCATGCGCTAACCAAACACCTTCAGGCTTGTCATCATTTGCCTTGTCTTTGGCACTGGCAGCTGTTTCGGCTTGTTTCCTCTTGGCATCGGACCTGTCTTTGCCTTTTCCTCTGGCTGATCCTCCTCCCCCAGGTCCATGACAATCACACTGCATGTGGCCATACTTGCTGCAGTTGTGGCAATTCCCCTTGATCTTACACGTACACTGACCCGCATTTGCGTTATAGGCTGCATCATCACTTGAGGAGCTGGCCTTCTTTGATTTCGAGGCACGGCAGTCATATTCATCAATGATTGTCGACATCAAGACATCCATGGTGAGCTTGACACTTGGTACTTTTGCTGACACTGTCAGTGCAGATAAATGTGGGTTGTAGGACGCCAGGAGCAAGCTCATAATCATGGCCACAAAACTTTTGTCCGTGGGCACGTGGCCCAATGATGATAGCTGTTCCTTTGCAGTGTGCATTTTATCAAAGTGCTTGTGAATGTTACCCTTTTCAGGGCACTTCAAGTCTTGTAGCTTGTGCAGTAGCTCAACAGAGACTACGTGCAAGCATTGCTCAAATAGGCTTGAAAGGTGTGTGAAGATGTCTTTTGTGGTATCTAGATTTTTGATTTGGATGAATAGGGAATCAGGAATCATTCCCATGATTTGCTGCTTCGTGATGGCTTGGCTGGTGCACCATTCCTTAAACTCTGTTTTATATGTACTAACTTCTTTCACTTCATCTGGAGTAGCAGGTACCCACGACACTCCTCTGTTAGGCAGTGTCTTGGGGTCTATAGGCTTCGTCTTGGGTAGCAGATAGCTACACATGTTGTTAGTTAAGTAGGTATTGAATACTATGATGGTACTAACCTCAGTGACGTACGAAGTCAACTGAGGATAGTATAGGGTGTGGGAATGAATGAGAATATATAGGTACAAGGTAAGCTACTGGTACTGAGTGTCCATGACAAAGGTTTGATAATCCAACAGGTGGCTGCTTTTTTTTGGTCATGCACTAGGCAGAAGGGGCAGAGGGCTGAGCGACTGTTTCAATGGAGGGTATAGCCTGACCAGGCGATGGCTTTGTGACAGACGACTTCTTGGAAGAGGATTTAGCCAGCTGCTTGTTCTTGGTGGCACACACAATGGGAGACAGCTGTGTTGCTGTTTCAGCTGAGGGTTTGGTCGACTTAGTATTAGGACGCTTCTGGCTGTCTCCCTTTTTGGTAGCCTTCTGGGCAACCCTTCTGCCAGTCGTCATGCGAGCCTTGCCGATGGAAGGGAGAGAAGTATCGTCTGTACTCAGGATTGGGTTGGGAGAAGGTAGAACAGGTTGTGAGTCCTCATTGGGCTCACTGGCAGGAGGAGGCAGAGCAGGAAGTGAGTTGAGTGAGTCCTGCAGGCTGCTTCATTCAGCAGAACTGAAATTCCAGCCTGGATTGTTGTTGTTCACGCTCCAGGCCTGGTTGTTCCAATTTGCAGCCTGAAATCCCTGATCGAATGAAAACTCGGGGGTGATGGCACCTGGCATGAACAAATTAGAAGGAGGGATGCCAAAATTGAAGTGGTTAGTCGTCTGTAGTGGGAATGCGGTTCCTTGAGAGTGAAGGGACGCATCAGACCCAGAGAGGCAGGAATTTCCAGTGAGTAAAGCATGGCTGGTGCCCTGCATGTCATATGTTGGTCCTTGCATGCCATACATTTGATCCTGTCCACCATACATGGCATGGGCACCGTACATGGGCTGAGGTTGCGTGTCATACATTGACATGCCATAGAACGGCATGCCATACTAAAATATCGAGAGTCAGGTGTGAGCATTGATGCTGAGACCAAAGAAGCACTTATGGACAGTAAGCTGGCAGTCGTCTCCATCAATGCATGCATCACAGATGATCCCCCAAGACTTGATGCATCAGATGCATCACCTAAGGATGCACCAGGGATGTGGACTGCTGATGCATCAGCCACTCATCTAAAGGTATATAAAGACTGGGCAACTCACCAGACTCCATGTACTGATTCACCTTGCCCTCATCCACATTTAGCTGAGATTCTTCCTTGATGTCTGTAGACTGTGCATTGGGCTCATCTTCTTTGCCTTCCTCATCTTTGTCCCCATCCTCTTCACACTCCTCCCCATCCTCTTCATGCTCCTCAGACTCTTCCTCAGCAATGCCTCCAATCTCACTGCTTTCGGCCTTGTTGTCGGGCTTCTGCTTGTTGCCAGCTGCACACACTTTCAGTGAGTGTTGCCACTATTAATGCAAGATAAGATGACTTACGAAATATTTGTTCTGCATACTGCTGGAAGGCTGCCAAGAAGTCACTATCAGCTGTCTGGTATAGCTCAGCAAAGGAATCGCCTTGAGGTGTTTCTGAAGGATGACATCTTCTCTGCGTGAGTGGCAGTACAAGCTGACAAATCCTTGCAACTTACGATAATGTCGTCATGTCCCAGTCATTTCTGGGATCAGGACCAGCAAACATAAATGAGACCATGAAGTGAGTCTTCTGCTTGACAAGCTTCATGAAGCATTGACAAATGACAGGTAAGTCATCTATACCTCTGTAAAATTTGAATGGCATTAGTATTGAATACACTGATAGAACTGAATCACATGTACTGCATGATTGCCTCCGCATCTAACTCTTCATTGTCATTGTCATTGGCGTCATTGTCAAGAATGTTCTTCTCACACTTGGTGCGCTTCTTGTGAGTGAGTTGTTCCTCATACTTTTCATGAATCTCTGCCTTGATCTCTTCAGTCTCATCTTCCAGTAACTCCTTCAAGAATTTTCGACCAAGGGCCACATGCTTGCCAGACGTTGCCACATTTCCAGCATCTTGCTCAGCCATCACTAAGGGCTTGATATGCTCATCATAATACAGCTCTGAATAAACTTTGGCCTCTGACTTCATGCATCTCTTTGGCTGCAGAGTATCGTCAAAGACTGTCAGTTTCTTCTTTAGGCTGTGGTTCTTAGATTTATTTACATGCCAGCGAAACCAGGTGTGTAGTTGCTGTTGTGGATAGGTACTGATTGTGAGAACACAGCATAGGTAACATGCCAAAGAGCTTACTGCCTCATGTGCCTCCTCTGCAAGCTCAATGACCTTTTGCTGCTTGCAGGTAAGCTCAACATCCTTGGGGATGTCAGGATAGATGACCGCACATTCTGGGAACTGCATGAACCAGGCTATATGACACAGAGCCCAGAAATGTGAGTAATCCTTTTCCTTCGTGTGGACCATATACATCGCTAACTGATCTTGAAGCCAGACGTACTGTTCATCAGTGGTCCACCTTGCTGCCGGCTCTGTAAGTACCATGTCAGTCCACAGAGCAGCATGATGAAATGTCAGCATGTCATACTGTTAATTATTGAATTAGGTCATGTATCACGTAGCATGCTGAATGTAATGTATGAAAGCAAAAGAAAAAAGCCTTATGTACCTCAGAACAACACTCATGATTCCATGTGTGCTGGTCAAACTTTTTCATTTGTTGCCTTGAGTGCACTCAAGGCTCAAGAATAAAATGCAGAGACTTTGTTTATAGAGTTAGGTATCAAACAAAGTTTAATTTGGCGGCTCTGGTACTTCTAAATATACTATGCTTCTTTGTTGCTATCTGCCTCGCTGGCCTCCAACTATGGTATGGTTGAATGCTTCCTCGAATGGCTCCTCAAAATGCAAGACCATCTGGCCATCTGCAGACACAGACGTTATGGTAAGTGGTACCATAGAGTTGGTCTGCTTGTGTTCGAACCAAGCTTTAATGTGCTGCAGTCGAGTAGTCAGAGCTACAATGTATCTTAATAATTTATATAAAAATACTTATGAGTTTGCACTGTTCTTCCACCTGAAAAAGGGAGTGTTGCTGCTCAGTGGTGAGGACCTTGGACTCTGGAATGATCGGCCAACAAGCAAAAAAAATGTCGAACAATGATGGCCAGAATTCCAAGAGGTCGTCGTATTGGCAGGCTAATGAGTACAGGGCCATCTTGTCCTCTAACCACTTCAGTTGATCGCTTGATCATTCTGGTACCGGTGGCTTGGGTGTCGCTGACTGCGAAATTTATACTTAGCCTGGACCTGCTCACGTACCTCAGTGTCACATACCTGAGTGTGAAACGTTTGGCAGCCATTCATTGAAACTCTCTCCTGCAAATATGTTTTGCAGACTGTAAACATTAGCCGTAGTCATTATATAGAAGAAAAATAGATCGCATACCTCAGCAGATTTTAGTGGGTGTTTGCACATACTGATCATCTGAGATGAGACTGTTATATGCTATTTTTGGACTCTGTGGTGGAGTGCTAGATTGCCCTCAAAACATCACGCCCTACAAATAGAATGTCCTCTGAGTCGAAGCATCATGAATATGGGAGAGATTGAGCTTACTGGAAGTATCTGCACCATAATTCTAGACTTCCACCTAGATTGAGCTTACCGGAAGTATCTGCACCATAATTCTAGACCTCCACCTAGGTCTTGCATGCTACTGGCACCATCTCTTATATCGGCAAAAGTATACATATGTACATAGAGATATATACACTATGTACTAGCTGGTTTTGATAATGGCAAGCAAATATGCACTCCGGATGTTGAGGAAAACTTTGTGAATTTGTTTAATAGGAGTCTTGCTACTAGCAATAATTGATTGGTGTGCAGTAGTAGATCAAGGTGTTGTGACAAAAATATGTTCACTAGACATTCCCTCAAGGTGAATTTAATGGTCAAATATTCACCAATGATGCCTACAGTATCCATACACACGCTGCACCATGTTCAACTTCACAATTCAATTGTCTGTAGGCTACAGTGACATGTTATGTTATAAATCTTGTGTAAATTCCTCAAAATATGTTCGCTAGACATGTTCTTACTTTAATATAGCAGTCACACATTCACCAAATGATGCCTACAGTACCCATACATACGCTGTGCTATATTTTATTTTACAATCGGTCGTCTGTAGGCTATGGAGACATGTTATATTATAATTCTCATGTAAATTACCTACCATACGAACTCCCAGCTCATTGCAATCTTCGATTTGTTAACCTCCCACACTTACTTCATAACCACACTATGACTTGCCCTCGATTGCACTGGACTCCTGAAGAGAAAACGAAGGCAGCAAGATGATCCTGCAAAAAATATTATGACCGGTGAGTTGTATACACAGCAACACAGATTCTAATACTAACTATAATGTGTAGGAATCGCGCTATCATCAGTTTGAAGGACAAAGCAAGGTATTGACTCTGAGCACAATAACAGTGAGCTTAATCTTCTTTCACAAATGTCTGATTCACTTTCATGTCATTGCAGCATCAATGTGGACTCTCAGAAAATTCCTAAATGACGTGTTAAATTATGTGCAGGCAGGAGGTGAGTCTATCCCAGAGTGTTTTGTTACCTCGAACTAACTACTTATTTTACAAGTGGGACTTTAGCAAATGTAGATGCTGCACTCAACCACCTCATGAACGGCTCCTTGACTGAGCTTTTTGACAACTTAGTCCACGATTTCAAAGCGAGCACAGACATTGAGTCTTGCATCCAGGCTATCACGACTTTGCTGGTAAAAGTAGAGGAACTCTGACAACAGGTTCAGGAATGCCATTGCGCAACTTTGCAACACCTTGGTGTGGGGAAGGAGCTGCATCAGGTCAAGCTTACTGCTGGAAGGGTAGATGATGTTAACAAAGCGCTGGAGGATGTTCTCATGCATGCTATGGATGATATACATTCCCTCTTTTACCATCATGTGTGAGGTGAGCTGCTCTATCAGAAGACCCCTGATTTTGCTGTGTTGTAGAGTCTATATACATCTGTCTCGTTGTAGATTACACATTCCTCCTTCAGGACATGCCAGTGCTTCACTTTCCCACTTGACTTAGACATATTCCGCGCCTCATGCATTATCTACATTTATTCACAGAGTAATTGCCACGAGGAGTCAACAGATCCTCATTATATTGTATGGGTCCTCACTACAAAAATTGTATTCAAACTATGTGGATCAAGAGTTGCCTATCTTCCCTTCAAGGAAGCCATACTGCTTCTCCTAGGTCTATGACATCCATGATACGCGAAATCCCATCATCCAAGGACCATGCACGACTATACGAAGATGTTTTCACCCCAATCACATGGGGGGAAGTGCGTGGCCTGTGATTCAATATCAGATACTGGAATTAGAGTGAGGAAAAAACTGCACCATGTATCAAAAATGCCAACACAGCGACCTTGATTGACAAGTGTTAAGACCATGCACAAAGGGTAGGACTGATTCTGAGGGGCTTGGCTTCAGCTCGTGCGCTGCGCCCCTTACCCGAGTATGTGCCCTTAATTTCAGATGGGTGTCC
>MU172291.1:575264-622781 GCA_016695485.1 Suillus hirtellus
TTATTAGGGTGATAGGAAAAGGATGAATGATGCAGGCTAGCTGCGAAGGGAATAGGATGTGGACGTGGATGTGTGGATGTGGATGTGCGGAGGTGCAGGGATCCAGATGGACTGGAGACATGGATAGGACATCCGAAGGTCCGGATGAGGCGTGGGAATATCATCGGATGTGGGTCCGGAATGCGGGATATGACAACAAGGTAGAATGGTCCATTTGCATCAGCAGATGGAATATCAAAGGTGAAGCCATTGTATTGCTGCTGATGCTTTTCCTCCCCATTGAAGGTTGTTGTGGTTGTTGGGAGGATGGATGAAGATGGAACTGGTGTAGAAACAACAATGCAGAGAGGAACAAAATATGCTCCTGACTGTATCTATAAAAGTTGTAAGGTCACACTTGCCTAGTCTGCATTACTTGAGAAGACAGGTGCATTCGACCCTAAAGGGGAAGCAAGTGCAGTGAAGATCTAGAGGTACACGCTGAAGCAAAGTGCAAGAAAGCGCAGGTGCGCACAAGGCGTGGGAACACGCACGTGTATTAGTGCAAAGCGCAGAAAAGTGTGCATGCATATGTGGAAATGATAGAGAGTCTAGACTTAAGTGATAATATAATGCAAGATAAGAGAAGAGAGTGCAAGATATGGACAAATAGATTTCTACTATGTTCAGCTAGGTAAATAGTGGGTGATACTCAAGTCAAAAGTAAGGTAAGGTGAAAAGTAAGTGGAAACTGTTGTAAGTAATAGTATGTACTGCTGGCGCTTATATAGCGCGCCTAAGCGCGGTCATGTGGAGCTGAAGCACTACCGAGTAGGTATGTAAAGATATATATGAGTGAGAAACCATGATAAAAATAAAGGTGGAATGATATGCTAATAAAAGAAATGGAAATATATGCACTAGAGGGCTTGGTGGACAGTGGATGGATGCTTCTGGATGGCTGGTGCCATAGGGTGCTCAAGCGCAGGAAAGCGCACACGTGTATGCATTGTGAAGCACAGGAATGGTGCGCGCATGGTGCAGGAAAGCTGCGCCTCATATAAAGATAGCTGCAGGTAGCGCACAGAGTGACACTACAAGTTTGTGCTATGTACTACCTAGTGTAAAGTGCCATATCAGACCATGAGATGCATGAGTCTCTACACCAGGAGGGACACAGGAGGCTGAAGAGTCTGCACAACAAGGGGGGTGGGAGATTGAGTCTGCGCAGTGGGAACTGGAGTCTGCGAAGTGGAAGCTGGAGTTACAATGGGAGAGGTCGTGAGATGAATCTGGGTAGTGGGGTGAGGAGCAGGGGGCTGAGGAGTCTCCAAAGTGGAAGGTGACTGTAACTCGGTACTGTCAACAACAACTTGAATGAGATTGTGAGCGTCGTCCAGGGAGAGCATCAACGAGGATAAAAGCTGTATTACAGCATCTGCTAATGATGAGTGAGAATCAATGATCAATGACGAAACAATGTACCAAGGATAGTTTGACCTTCATGGTCCAGATGGTTGTGGTTTGCCATGAAAATCAGTAAGGACAAAGAAGAGATGAATGAACTCATGAGTCTCCAACTTAGATGACCTTTTATGCACAAGCCGTTGGATGCATCATTGACTGTTAGTTAGAAGGAATATGATCAGGTACAGTGCTGTATGACGGTTTAAGATTATTACATAAGCGACTTTCACAACTGTATGCTTACATGGTAGAGGAATTTCCTGCCACATTGTTTACCAAAACTGACAGCTGTTCATGCGCACAAATGGCAAAGGTACTGCCATTGTCATCCAAGAATCTAGGTAAGTGGAAGATCAATGTTAGATTGCTTACTAATGATTTCACAGCTGATGAGTTTGTCGCTGGGTGGTACTTGGCGCGTTTCACGAGCATGAGCATCTCTGCTAGTGCTGCTTTGCCCTCTGTGGGGGCAACATCATCCCAGGTGATCCATTGCACTGAAGAACTATCATGAACTCTACATGCCTTGTGGCTGAACAAGAAGTGGAAGAAGAATCTCAAGCTGAATTCCTACTTGCGCACTTCCAAGCCGTCAGGGATTCAGCATCGTCAGCATACTCAGTATCAAGTTCGTGGGGATGGATCTATTAGCTACACGTGGTCATATCTCGAGCCTTCTAAGAATGCCCAGGCAACAACCCAGCCTAAGTCGACAACATCAGCCCTTATCCCTGATCAATTTGATAACACTGTTGAATCATGGGATGTCGATACTGTGCTGTTCGACGATGAAGATGTAAGAATAGGTCATGCACCAGGAGTAAGTTTTAGATTTGGATCATGTGTTCTCATTGCTCAAAGTGTGTAGGATCATCCGTTACTTGTGTGGTTAAAGGATTGCCCTCTGTTTCTTGAAGAGATATTGCGTCTCGAAGGCAAGGGCAACCTCAGGAGTGCACCGTGTTCTGGGTGTGGTGATCTTTCCCCCAACTATCATTGTGAAGACTGTTTTGGCGTCAATCTCCAATGTTCATCCTGTATCAAAACTGCACACCAACTCCATCCACTCCATAGATTGCAGGTCAGTTGTCCATTTTGATAATATGAGATGTTCTGACTGAGCTCTGCAGAAATGGAATGGAATGTTCTTTGAATGTGTCACCCTGAAAGCCCTCGGGCTCTGAATCCAATTGGGCCATGCACCTGGTCAGGTGTGCCCCAAACCCCATCGTGCCTTCAACAATGATTTCATTGTCATGGATTCTCATGCTATTCATGAGGTATCACTCAACTTCTGTAGTTGTTCAAATGCAGTTGCACACATACAACAACTTCTTCAAATCTCTTGGTTTCCTTCCACAATGGCCAACCCTAAAATGGCAGCAACATTCTGTCTCCTGGAGGAATTCCATATATTGTCTTTTGAGTCTAAGGTATCAGCTTATGAATTTTACAATGCTCTTACACGGAGAACCAACAACACCGGTCTGGCCCCTGTGAAGGTTAGTAAGCATGTTGATCAGCATGCTTGCAACAAAGCTAATGTGATCACAAAGTCTCGATATGAGTGTTTCATGTGAATGTTACATGAATGGTGACATTTAACCATGCTTAAGCAGTCTGGCAGAGGGCATGACCCCAAAGGCTTGGATGCTACAGTAGAAGGAGAATGTGCTGTGTTGTGTCCAGCTTGTCTGCACCCTGGTAAAAATTTACTGGACAATTGGGAGAATGCTCCTCAGGTGAAATGGTGAGTCAGAGGCTCTATCATATAGGTGGATACTTAACGGTTTTGTCAGTTGGATGTATGCATTGTTTGTCACCATCGACGCCAACTTCCGTCTCAAGTGGAAAGTTGTTTCCAACAATATCACAGACCCCAGTTTAAGTCGCAGCTGGACTTATTTTGTAGAGGAGGCAGGGTACAAGGAATTCCTCGCAGAGAAGATCGACATTGTTCAAGAGGTAAGTCTCTGGTCCACTGTACTGCGCTGGTTACCTGCTGATCGTGTTTAGAAATCTACTTGTTCCAGTCATACTGCAGTCAACATGGCAGACATGAAGACCAACTGTGTTACGAACTAGGATAGTTCTAACAGCAAAGGCTCAACAGAGCCGTCTGGTTGCTGAGATTTGGATAGTCTTTCAAATAAGAAAGGGTTCCTTAAGACTTAGACAAAGGAGTGCTTCGGCTAAGAGATTGATTCAGACGACTTAAGATTGGGAGTCTTAAGCGAAGGAAGTTCCAGGTAAAACCTAGTAAGATTGAAGTAAGGAAACTAAGTGGTAATACACGTGCTTAAATAAGGGTCTTATGTGCGCACGGACCAAGGCGAAGGTGAGAAGAAAGTACGAAGAACATATCAAAAAGGAAATAAGAGAAAGACAAGAAAGAGATGGTTAAAGAAGTCAAGCCAAGATAGGTAGTACATAAGCAAAGTAAAGGAGATAGCGTGATTGTAACATTACCCCCTTACTAGGGCTAAAATCACCGAATTTAGTCATCTTAATTAGCCCAGTAGACGGGGTCATCAACGTAGTCCAAGTCTTTGTCAACAGCTCCAGCTCTCATATGCTTGATCTGATAAAGCGCTTCTTCCTCT
The DNA here is from genome assembly GCA_016695485.1 of Suillus hirtellus. NCBI lineage: Eukaryota > Fungi > Basidiomycota > Agaricomycetes > Boletales > Suillaceae > Suillus > Suillus hirtellus. The sequence continues at coordinate 579,314 of MU172291.1, forward strand.
CTGCATTGAATGACATATTCTTCATCCTTCGCCATTTCCCAAGCGGCGAGCTCTCTATAAAAACCCTTGTCTTTCCATGTTAGTGTAGTAGGTGGATTACCAGAGTATTGCGGGCAATAAAACGAGAGATGCCCAGGAGATAGCTCCCGGCAAATACGGCAGTAATAGTTGGGGCAATTCACTTGCCTATGTCTGAGCGTTTTGCAGTATCTGCAGACTCAATTCTCATCCAGGTTGGAGGAGGACGTGCGAAGCGGGGAAGGAGCCGGCTTAGGGCTGAGAGCTTCATCTGCGCTAGTAGCGCGCTTCTTTCCTTTGTCAGCACGCATCTTTAATCCACGTGCTCTCCTTCTAGAGGTTGCATGGGTTCTCCGCATGGGATGCTCGGCGCTACCTTGTTCCACCTCCGCAATTCGCTCAGCTGGAGTGGCAGGTTGCGTTTGTCCTAGCGCTTGCATAGGAACAATTCCATCCGTGAAGGAGTGGGAGGAAAGCGAGTTGGGAATGACCAATGGAGGGTGTATATGGAGTGCAGCTAGCGCATTAGCGAGATCCTGAACTTCATAGTGTGAAAGGTACTGTTCATTTGGGTTAGCCACTATTTCTTCGTGGGTGGCGGAAAAGGCGGAGTAAAGGTGAGGAGGGTGTTCGATGGTTTCGACAATGGGGTCTTCTGCTGGCGCAGCAGGAGCGGGAATGGGGATTGCGAGCCGTTCTTCATTTAACTGTTCCTGGGACCGCCTTTCTTCCCTAAGAGAGGCGATGATTGCCTCCGTAGTCTGCGTATGATTATTAACCGCAGCCAATAGCTCATTAGGAGTGCTAGAGGGCAAAGTAGGTACGGCATCTTGATAAGAAGGTGGAGGGACTCCGTCTGTGGAGATGGGTTCCGAAGGAGAAGGCGGGCAAGCAACCCCTGCTGTTCGTTCTGCGACGATATGGATGACTGTTCTAATGTTGTCTTTAACTTCTTCAGGAATAAGGCGCAAAGCAAAGTTGCGTATGCGCCTCTGCATGTGCATAAGGCTGTGACGAACAGTGTCATCTTTGATGAGACGGGTGACCTGCTTGATAAGTTCTGTGGCTCTGATGATGTTGATAAGGAGGTTGATGGCGTGTGCGTCCCGTTGGAAGAGGACGCGGGTGAGTTCAATGGCATGTCCTGGGCAGAGGATAGCAGCCTTGATGAGAGTGAGATCTTTGGCCTGAGTGATGAAGGCCTCATAGATGTCGTCATTGTTGTTTGCAGGGGGATCGGCGAAGGCTGATTGGTAGGGGAGAGTATAGGTGGACGCGGGGAAGGGCATTCTGGTTGTAAGAGTGTGGTCTGGGAGAAAACGATATCATCAATGTACTGAGTGACCTCAAAGCGAGTTTCTGGCTTTATAGGCTCTGAGCGTCTCCTCAGCATTCACCAGGTTTTCTTCAGGTATCCACTCGTTACTGGCGGAAGAATAGCCTTTCCAAGATACTAGGTACCTTCTTCACTTCGCTGTGCCTTTATGGGCGAGAATGGCTTCTATTTCATATTCTTCTTCTTCTTTGAGAGTATCAGGTGGTGGTTCAGGGAAGTTTGGGCCGTGTGTCTCATTTTCACGATAGGATGATAGCTGGGACGTGTGGAAAGTGGGGTGAATCTTCCATTGAGGTGGTAACTGGAGTGTGAAGGTGATCAGAGAAAGCACGGCGACGATGGGAAAGGGACCGTATCTTTTCGGGGCAAGCTTTCGAGAAGGTAGCTTTATCCGAAGATTAGTGGCCGATAACCAAACCTTATCTCCTACTTTCCACGGTTGATACTTCTGACCGTAAGATCTTTCTGCCATTCGTTGCATAGTGATGTTATGGCAGGATACGGCTTCCTCTCTGATCTTCTGCAGGGTTCTCACTCGTTCTTCTGCTGCGGGCACACTGGATTCGGGGATTAAATGAGGAAGTCCCCTTGGTTCGTATCCCATCATAATAAAGAATGGGGAGGCGTCTTTTGCGGAGTGTTTTCAATGGTTGTGAACGAATTCAGCCATTGGTAAATGTTCTACCCATTCAGACGGGTTGTTTTGGCAACACATTCTGAGATAGGTTTCCAGCTCCTGATTTAACCGTTTGGTTTGTCCGTCGGTCTGGGGATGGTAGGCGGTGGACGGTGCGAGCGTATAATTCAGGAGTTTCGCAAGTTTGGCGGAGAATTTAGATAGGAATTGTGGCCCTCTATTGGAGATGATTTTGTCATGAAGGCCGAATCGTTTGAACACGTGCTTTAGAAAAGCTTAGCTATTCCCTCAGAGGAGATCGTTTTGTGACATGGGATGATGATCACCCCCTTACTAAGACCATGGTCCACCACGACCATGATACTGTCAAAACCGGAGGAAACTGGGAGATCAGTGATAAGATCGACAGAGATCTGGGAAAAAGGGCGGGTGGCAATAGTGGCAATAGGAGTTAGAGGGGGAGTCGTGGGGTGCATATCCGCCTTCATCTGCTGGCAAAGAGCACAGCCGTCTATGTAATTCCGGATGTAGGTGCCCATACCTGGCCACCATGCTTCCCGTTTAACCAGTTCTTCCATCTTAAAACGCCCGGGGTGCCCAGCAGAAGGGTGATCGTGATGCTTCTGCAGTATCTGTGATCGTTGCGAGGGAGGGATATAGGCACATCCTTTATAGGACAGAACGCCGTTATCGATGTGCCAATTGGAAAGGGACGATTTCATTGGTGGAAGGCAAAGACCGTTCAGGGCATCACGTGCTGCGGAGAAGATAGGATTGGATAAAGGATCAGGGGAAGTGATCGCAGCACGGAGCTCCTCATCGACTAGATGAACAAACATAGAATCAGGCAATAGGATGGAGTCAGCATTGTCGTCTGCCCCAGTACCATGATCGGGTCGACAAGATAGCGCATCAGGGGCGGCAAGTTTGGTGCCTGGCACATGGTGAAGTTCTAGGTCATAAGAGGAGAGTAGAAGTTGCCACCAAGCCTGCCTTCGGGATAGTCGCTCAGCCTTACGGAAGTAGAGTAAGTTCATATAATTGGTGAACACAATTACTCGAGAAGGATGTCCTTCCAAGTAATGCCTCCAATGAGTGAGGGCTCGAATGATTGCTAAAAGTTCACGATCATGGATTGGATAGTTTCGTTCTGCCAGGGCGAGGGATTGTGAGAGGTAGGCGCATGGGTGATAGATCCCGTTATCATCCATTTGCAAGAGGACCGCTCCTGTAGCAATGAGGGACGCGTCGGTAGCAATAGCAAACTGCCTGTGTGGATTAGGGTTCTGGAGAACTGGGTGTGAAGTGAAGCACTCCTTGAGTTTCTGGAAGGTGGTTTTGCAGAGTGGTGTCCAAGAAAACGGGGTGTCTTTTTTTGTAAGATCAGTGAGGGGTTGTGCGATATTGGAGTAATGAGAGACAAAAGTGCGGTAGAAGTTGCAGAATCCCAAAAAGGATCTAACGTCCTTGACCGTTTTCGGAGTAGGCCAATCTAAGATTCCAGTGGTTTTTCCTTTATCCATTTCGACACTCCCTGGTCGAATAACCATCCCAAGATACTCCACTTCGTCGGTGTCAAACATGCACTTCTCAGGTTTCACGAATAGCTTTTCTGTATGGAGTTTGTGTAGAACAATGCGGGTGCACTTCCAGTGCTCTTCCTTGGATACAGAGAAGATAAGTAGGTCATCCATATAGATGACGAGCCACCCTTCATTGAGTTCGGTCTGGAATGTGTTGTTCATGTATGCTTGGAATGTTGCCGGGGAATTGCATAGACTGAAGAACATGACTGTGGGTTTGAAAAGCCCTTCTTCGGTGATGAACGCTGCTTTCCATCTGTCATCGGGATGAATATGGATGTTATTATATCCGGACCGAATGTCTATTTTAGTGAAGATTTTGGCACCGTATAACCATTCGACAAGCGAGGACGGGAGAGGGAGAGGATAGGTGTTCTTGATTGTTTGTTCGTTCAGGAATCAGTAGTCTTGACATGGCCTCAATTCTCCGCTTTTCTTACCAACGAAGAAGAATCTGCTTGCTTGTGGGGATTTTGATTTGATGATAAATCCTTTAGCAAGGTTCTCTTCAATGAATTTTTTGATGGCGATTTGTTCGTTATGGGAAAGTGGATAGATCTTGGACATTTTTGGGGAAAAACTGGCTTTTGTTTCTATATGATGGTCGATACTGGGTCTTTCCGGTGGGAGTTCTTTTAAGCCGTCTTTTGCAAATACATCGGAAAAGTTGTGGAGATAGACCGGTACAAGTTCCTCAAATGTCTTTTTCTTTTCTTTTTCTTCGGAGGCGAATTCTTGTGCTTTATTACTGAACTTCTGTACTTCTTCGGTTTGTCGAAGGTACTCCCCTTCGTCAGTGAGTTCAGTGAGAGATGCTGACGGTGTTCTCCATACGTCTTCTTTGGTGTTGAATTCTTCCTTGGAGGGGGTTTTCTTTGAGCTGTTTTGTACGTATCGTTCGATAATGTCGGATTTAGAAGTTCGGGGGAGAGATACGGTTTGTTTCATCCAGTCTATGATAGGGTTCATAGCCCGTAACCAGGGAATTCCTAGAAGGATTTGATCCTTCTTTCCTAGTTGGGTGATGTTGAACTTTCCGACCATGAGCCTTTGATCGATCTTGATGATGAGTACGCAGTACCGTTCTACCGGTCCGCTAGAGAAGTAGCTCCCATCTGCCATTCTGATGTGGAAGGGTTTTTCGAGTTTCTTTGTTCTGATATTGTGCTTCTTCACGAAGTCCTTGGAGATATAGGTTCCTGCGGCTCCGGAGTCTATGACTGCAGTGGTTTCGACATTTTTCTGCTTTCTTGATATGAGGGTTACGGGAATGCAAAGTTCTTTTCTTTCTCCAACTGCTCGTATTAGTTGTACAGATTCGTCTGGAGATACTACCATCGATGTAGTTCTCATGTTTAAAAATCCTCGTCAACTCTCCTTGCTTCTTCTTCTTCTTCCTCCATTTTCCTAATCATTGGGTGCTGGGTTTTCTTCTTTGGGCACTCTTGTGCACGGTGCCCGATCAGGTGGCAGTTGAAACATTTGCCCATGCACATGTATTCTGTTTTAGCTTCATCGGTCAGCCTATCAATCACCATGGCATCCCTGTCTCTGGCGGGAACAAATCTTTGATCGCCGCGAGTGTTACATTTGATGATTTGTTTCTGGGGAATTCTTCCCCTGCACGCCTGGAGTCTGGTATAGCAGTTATCCAGATCTACGATTGCGGAGATAAAGTCGTCGAGGTTCTTTGGTACTCCTCCAGCATTGTACATTTTCGTTAACAGTCTATCATTAAGACCATTTTCGAAGTGGTAGATCTTCATGTGCTCTTCTTTGATTTTTGCTTGAGCAAGCAATCTTTGGAAATCAGCGATATACGTCTGAAGTCCTTCTGGTCCCTGTTTTAGTTCAAGGAGTTTTGCTAGTGCTGTGCCAGCTGGATCCACCGGTCCGAAAGCTTTATCAAAGCTTTCCTTGAATTCTTTCATACTTCCATTGTAGAGACTCGTGCGTCTCAATACTGAATATCCGGCCTTTACCCATACATTCCTATATGTTACAGCTCTACTCCTAAGGACCACTCTTGCGCGCACTCGCGCGCGCCTTATCTGAACTCGCGCGCACTTAGGCGTGCCTTACCTATGCACGCGCTATGTGCGCATTCGCGCGCGCCTCCTCATAGGTCTTCGCGTGATTGTCCATCCATCCGTCCCATGTCCTTACTGATTTACTGGTGCATTTATTTCTATCTCGTCCATTGAACTAATAAAATCTTCGGTCTGACATCCGTGCTACTTATAGAAAGTTTATTTAAACTTAGTTATAATTAGAGTTGATATGGTTACTCGGTTCGGGAGCACGCTCGGAAGCGCACCATCTCCATTCTTAAATACAGAAGGGTTTCCTTTGGGTTCTGGTACTTACTTTTCCCTTATCTTTGTATACTGGAAAGTGAATAGATCACCTCCTCACTTGCTATCTGATCTTATTCTCTTGTCAATCATCTATCTGTGCATTCACTCCTCAATAAGATCTTGCCTCTAACGCTTTAGGCGCGCCTTCGCTTCGCGCGCGCGCATTCTTGGACCTCCCACTCATGCGTGCATCTTGCGCGCCTTCGCCTTTCATACGCGCGCCTTTGCGCACGTTATCTTCTCGCGCCTATTAGTGCCCGCCTAGCTCATAGAGTTTCCCTCCACTTTTATTTCGAGGAACTTCTCTCAGTGGTTGTCCCTTGGGTCGAGTCATTGTCTCATATCCCGATCTTGCTATTGAGCACCCCTTTTGTTTTAAGTGTTTTTATGTATAGTCAAGATTCCTCATCTACACCGTATCCTTTCTTTTGTCCAGTGGAGGTAATCGTCTGGGCATCTTCTAAGAATTCTTCTTTCCAGGATCTTGCATTTCCCTCATTCATGAAGGAGGTAATGAAGATAATCTTCTGAGTGTCTGTCTTGTAAATGTCTTCATTGATGTCCATGTAGGCATTACAGGACAGCAAAAAAGATTTTGATTTATCTCTGTCACCATCGAAGATGGGCGGGTGGTTGATCTTGAACTCGAAGGGGTTCGAAGACATGTTCAATGGAGGTATCTGGGTTCCAAGGGAAAGTGCCTGGAGTCTCGGTGTCAGGGAAGTCAGTTTGTCTTCTTGTTCTGGTGTTCTGGTGTTCTGGTGTTCTGGTGTTCTGTCTTAGGTCCGTATGGATATACGTGCCCAGTTTTGCGACTTCAATCTTTTGTTATGAACTAGGATAGTTCTAACAGCAAAGGCTCAACAGAGCCGTCTGGTTGCTGAGATTTGGATAGTCTTTCAAATAAGAAAGGGTTCCTTAAGACTTAGACAAAGGAGTGCTTCGGCTAAGAGATTGATTCAGACGACTTAAGATTGGGAGTCTTAAGCGAAGGAAGTTCCAGGTAAAACCTAGTAAGATTGAAGTAAGGAAACTAAGTGGTAATACATGTGCTTAAATAAGGGTCTTATGTGCACACGGACCAAGGCGAAGGTGAGAAGAAAGTACGAAGAATGTATTGAAAAGGAAATAAGAGAAAGACAAGAAAGAGACGGTTAAAGAAGTCAAGCCAAGATAGGTAGTACATAAGCAAAGTAAAGGAGATAGCGTGATTGTAACTAACTGGGGCCTGGCTGCTACTGGTCTGGGCACCATCAACTGTGCCCATCACAATATGAAACGGCCAAACGCAGTTGGAGACCTTCAAAAAGGTGAAAAGTAAGTATTATTGAACTTTGGGATATGCATTGACTGACAGTCAATAGGTATATAAATATGGACTACTTATTCTTTTCGACCCTTCGCCATTCGTCCCTGAAGACTCTCAACATCTCCTATGATATTGCCTGCCAGTGGCATAAAAAGCTATGGCAGCATATGAGCGCATTCCCTACTTCAATGCAGTTCGATCACACTTCCAAGGCCATCTCTTTCTTTGTGCCGAAGTTTCACTTACCTGTGCATGTTGAGAAATGCCAGACTACCTTTTCGTTCAACTTCAAACAAGGTGTTGGTCGCACAGATGGCGAAGTGCCAGAACGTGGGTGGGCCAACATCAACCCCATTGTGTCCAGCACCAAGGAGATGGGACCTGGTGCATGGTGGGATACCTTAAATGATTTTTTTGGCGACTGGAATTGGAAAAAAGTTGTCGGTCTTGGTTTGTATGTCTCTTGTGTTGGGGGGTTGGGCTCTTTTGTTTTCTTAGGTAATACTATGCAGCACAAGCTTAAAGAAGCTGTGCCTCAATGTGTGAATCATCAAGCAGCCCTTAACGACCTTGAAGAAGGCCTTAAAGAGGAGTACAGGGAGGTTTTAGAGCAATGGAGATCACAGGTGGAGGCCTGGGAGAATGATCAAAGTCAACTTAATCCCTTCGAGTGAAACTCAGATGGTATGTGACCCATTCACCATTATGAAGTACTGACACATTGGTTTTCATTTCAGTAATAACACTAGCATCCGTTTGGCTAGCACTGGCCAAAGAAGAGGAACAAAGCATGCAGAGCAGTGCCCGTATCTCACTTCATGAGGATTGCTCCCCTAGTATATTGATCAGTTCAGCACTGGAACTTGAGGAGCAACAGTACGTCTTTTCATATATTTTCACTTGCATGGTGACTCATACTTTCTCCCAGACAGCACTTGAGAGCTGACAAGGATGGTCATGGTTTACATGTCATGGACAATCAAGAAGGTAAATTAGTCGAGCATAGTAATGCATTACAGTGTCGCCTCAATTCCTGAGTCAAGATCCAAGAGCTCTATATGCCCAATGTCACGGCCATGTGGATCTCAGACAATGCAACTGCCACAAACCCTTCCTCCATCTCTTCCACCGCTGAAAGCTTCAAGTTATGGTTACCTTCACAGATTGGGAGGTCTCTACCTTGCGATCAATCCCTGCAGAGGACAGAATGGCGATTTCGATACACTCAAGGCCACGACATGCTTCGCTCTTTGCGCTCCTGCCTGCGCGCTCAAACAGCCATTCTCAAGCACAAAGACCGACACCTTTGAGGACAAGGGGCAAATACCAGAGCTCGCAACACTCTCAAGGTGATTGACATTAGGATCAAATCCGCTACTAGGAGATATGAAAGTGCACATAAGGCACTGGTGGTTCTAGGTAATTTGTTGAACAAGTCCGGCTGGCAATCTTCGCTACATCCCTTAAGCCACCAAGACATATGCTTAATGTCCGACATTCTTTGGGGAGAATCCGAAGGCAGATGAAAGCTCTCATGGATCTGGAATATGCGGGGTGCTGGTGGAAGCAAAAAAGATGATAATAGAGCTTTGGAAGGTAAGCATTATCCGAGAATGAGTTCTCTTTCTAACGATGCTACCTACAGACATGAAGATTGAATGGTGCAAAGTGAGAGCTCATGCAATGCAATGGGAGGAGGAAGTAGCACTCCTTCGAGAGGAAATGCATCGCATAGGAGCATTCCTGAGGTGGGAAGCGAGGCATTGGGATGAAAGGTGCAATGAGGTTGTACTGACTGATGTGGAGCATGAGGACAGGTGTGTAGCATATGCACATCATCAGGCGCACTTGTGCATGCAACTGGCAGCCTCATTTGAGGTGAATTGGGCACAGACACTATCTCATCTGAATGTGCAGGATGGGTCTGAAGAATGTATTATATAGCCAGTAGTTAGTAGTACATCTACCAATATATATCATGCATCAAACAAGCAGCGGGAATGGCAGGGGATGCATCAAACAAACAGCAGGAGCAAACAGCAGGAACATTGGGGGATGCATCAAATAAACAGCAGGAACAGCAGGGGAGCATCAGCGACAAGGAGTCATGCATCAGAAAATATTGGGGGATGCATCAAAACAACAGTGGGAGCGTGCATCAGCTGGGAGGAGTCATGCATCAGAGAACACCAAAGGATGCATCAGAACAATGGCGGGAGTGTGCATCAGCTTCAGATAATGCATCAGTGTTATGGGGAGACAAGTGATGCATTAGGGATGAGTGGGAGGAGTAATGCATCAGGTATACAAGTATTGCTACTATGCAGGGGCACTACAGCTGTAGGATGAATGCATCACAGATGCTCTACAATTAGAGCAAGTAATGCATAAATATGACATGAACCTGTGTTCATTTAAGTCTGCACAATGGGTGACTCGCAAAGAGTAGGCTCCTGGCCAAATAAGAATAAAGAGGTATGGACAGAAGGAACATAGATCTCACAGCAATGCATTGCATTCAAGGACATATGTCCATGACGTTGTCTCATTCATTGATCACGTGCAATCACGACTCATGTGTGATGGAAACAAAGCATTCATCATGATTTTGCAGAGGGAATCAGCTACAACGCAAGGAATTTATTAATCTACGTACTTAGAATTACTCTAAGGTACCTATAGCCACCACCTCCCCCAAGTCGCAGAAAGATTTTGTTCAGATCCGAAGGTGCTGGAGAGAAGTTCGAATGACAATGCAAGATAATGTCAAAGTGGCTGAAATTAAAGTTTTTGCTTATGGTAAGCAAGTAGTCAGTGTTTCGGATTTTGCTGTCGCATGCCTCATGTCATAAACTTCTTGATCGCACACCTCTTGGATCAATCGATCAAGTCCTTGCCTTGTTCCAGGTACAAACATTTGATAAGCCTGAAGCAGCAGTGTGAGTAACCACCTGGCTTACCAATTTTGGTCCTGGGCATTGAGGTGCTGTTGTACTCCAGCACAGCCTTTCCAGTTAGTGCAGCAATGAAGTTCACAAAACCTGCCTGGGTTATGCACAAGGGTGAGTGTTGAGGTGTGAGGAATAGTTGCTTCTTAACCATCTTCTACCATACAGATAGCTCTAAAACCGACCATGACATGAAGCATCTTTTCATATTTTCTGTTCACATCCTGATGGTTTGCGCATAGCCACAGGAGGATTAGATGCCAAAATTCGGATTTGGAGCACAAAACCCATTCTCAACCATGCATCCAAAATGAGCATGAGCAATTGACCATGTTGGGATCCTGTGGGTGAATATATGGCCACTCAGTCCAATGAGAAGTCTGTGATAATTTGGAGAATGACCGATTGGCAGTACCTTTTTCTGCTGTCTTAGGCAAGTGCCACCGGTCACATTTATTAAATCGTTTTCTTACAGAGTTTTGCAGCTGGTCGCCTGATGGTGCTCACATCACTGCTTTGAATGCAACAAACAACAAAGGCTTTGTTTTCATTGCAGCAGTCATAACTCGTGGCACAAGGACTTCTGAGATCAGTCTGGTTGGCCATGAGAATACAGTTGAGGTTGCAGTATGTGCTGATCATGTTGAAAGTGTTACCATTCTCATGCATGTTATAGGCCTACAATCCTCATATTTTTCTCCAAAATCCTGCATCACCTATAGCTACATCCAACATATGCTCTGTAGTTGCTCTTGGTGCGGATGACAGATCCATATCCATCTGGCAGACAAAATCTGCATGACCTCTCATTGTCGCATGTGAAGTTTTTGAATGACAGATCATGGATCTCAGCTGGTAAGCCTCTCTTGACCTTTGTTAAGAATCTGACCAATCTTTTGTGAAGGTCCTGGGATGGTCTGACTCTCTATGCTGCATCCTCAGATGGAACAATAGCTGCTTTCCATTTTGACCCCAAAGAATTGGAAGGCATTGCTCCTCATTCTGCTCATTTACACAAGTTTGGCTTTGAACTGCCACCAACTTCAGAAGGATTCTCACATGGCATGCACAGTACAAATGCTGCTTCAGCATCGAGGATCACACCACCGCCTTCCCCAAACCATGCCCAGTCGCAATTGCAACACTCTATGTCACCCATGCCTGAATCAGTTCAAGATCCTCCACTTATCGAATCTCTCCTTCCTCATGTTTAATCTTGGCTGTGCTTTTGCACCCAATACTTCAGCTTTCCTCGCCTTTCGGTTTCTAGGTACGTTATGGAACCACTACTATTACAAGTTCACTTATTATTTGCAAAGCTGGTTTTGCAGGGAGTGCACCCATTGCATGTGGCAGAGGTGTCGTCAGCGACCTCTTCTCTGAATGCAAATGTGCCTCCACTATGGTGCTATGCTATGTTGGACCCTTGATAGGTGCGTTTCACTGTCTACCATCTTGATGCAAGTTCATACTCCATCAGGCCCTGTTGTTGGGCCCATCATAAGAGGCTTTGTCGCAGAGTCGCTCGGCATACAATATGAGTTCTATGTCGTCGCTGCGATCTGTGGTGTTGCAGCAGTGATCAACATTGCTTTTCTAAAAGAATCCTATGCACCAGTCATCAGGCTTCGTCATGACAAAATAGCTACAGATCTTGAAAAGGTACCTGAAGGACATCCTACCCTCACCGCACTCCAGATGAATAAATGGGTTTACTTATGGATCAACCTCAAACAACCCATCATACTTGAGTGCTTTGCATCCTACATCAAGTTATGCTGAATGTGGACTGAAATCATCTGTCAGGCATCTACTACTTGATGTTTTCCACATTCCCAAGTAAGATCATATTCACTCAGTAACATGGAAACAAACACTAAAAACTTATGCCTAGCCCTCTTTTCAGAAGTATACCACTTCAATATTGGAATTGGAGGTCTGGCATACATTGGGCTTGCCATTGGATTCATAAGTGCCGCCATCTTCAGTGCCAAACTTTCCAACAAGATGTACATGCACGTATGTCAAGACTGCCTTTACTTCTGCCACATTGGTTGAAGTGTATCTTATCATGATGTAGTTGGCTGCAAAAAATGGAGGAATTGGTACGCCAGAGATGCACATACCCGCTCTGATATTTGGTTCATTGTTCGCCCCAGTGGGACTATTGTGAGATATGCATACACTCTACTTTTGTTGTTCCAACTCTAACCTACGTTTAGTTGGTATGGCTGGTCTGCACAAGCCCAGATCCACTTTATTATGCCCATCATTGGTACCGCCTTCTTTTTGTTTGGACTACACTCAGTGATATTTCCCACTATTGTTTTTATGATGACTGAATCTAACTCATCTTGCAGATGGGAGCCTCAAGGATGCATATGAGATTATGTTCTATCATGATGCTGATGTCCTGCTACCTACATCTGGTATGCAGCCAGCCTCATCCAATGCATTCTCTGTCCTCTTGAATTCTGGATGGCAAGCGGTCACACTTGTCACTGGTGCTAGACACTCTGGTCAACCAACCAAGCCATCTGCTTGTCTTTGTGATGCCAATAATCTCTGTTGCATGTCACCCTCCCCCTGCAAACGAGCATTATCAAGTGCAGCTGACCTGCCAAATGCAAAATGAGCTACCACATGTGAGTTTGAGGTGCTGAATCCTGCTGCCTTGAGTTCTAACGCACCATTGTCATTGGTTGCTCCAAAGTATTCTCCAGACTTGGTTGAGAAAGATGAATTAGAGGAAGAGCTTCCAGAACTTACACCTTCCTTCAAATGATTCTCTCAATTATCGTGATGGGAGTACACGCAATCTTTCAACTTTATCCAAGCAAATCGTGACATCGCTGTTCCTGGTGCATCTGACACATTACTTGTGGCGGCTTTCCGTGCAGAGTTGAAGGGCAAATTTGGATATGCAAAGTGCATGCACCAAAGCTTACTCCTACAGTACTGCAATAAGATGGTGTCCAACAATTTTTCCAGAAGCAAGTGCCTGATTCCTGCATAAGCTGACATATGGATACTAATTTGATAATTTTGTAGGATGATCTCCAGCAACCAGTGCACCTCACCTTAAGACCCGTGCAAGAGCAGCAGCAACAGAGACTTCTGACATGCAGAAGGAGCAGATACAACTTGTGCCCGAGCAGCGAGGATACTAATACCATAGTTTGCACTGGCACTATTGAGTTTCACTGGTGTATTGGGATATAGTGGCGAAGAGAGGGCTCAAAGGTTCAGTTCGAGGTTCTTGCTCAACCCTCTGTGAACCAGACCAAACCGAACCATGGCCGCACTAGACTCTGTCATTCACTCCAAGTGATGATTGGAGTGAGCTTCAACACTTTACTAGAGGTTGATGACGTTAGGCACGGTCCAACTTCTTGTTCCTCATGTTGAGCAGTTTCTCCAACACTTCATGTGACTTGTCCCAGTGCATGTAGCTTATTGCAAGTAAGTACTTTACTTGAGTTTCACCCAGTTTTTGTAATGTGTGTTTAGAATTACTCTGTATAATACTTTGGATGTATCTGAATGTATTTGATGTCTGTCTGACAGATGGTATGATTAACGTTATTGTATCACAACGATATTTCAAATGTCAGATATCACAGGTATGGTGGCATCAGAAAATTCAATATGTCATGTAATGTCTGATTTTGGTAATTTTGATTATGACTTCTACCTATCTGTACTTCAATAACCAAGACTTCAATAGCTAACTACTAGTAGGATTTCGAAGCCTATCATATACGAGTCTTGTCAGCGACTCTAAAGGCCCCTCATGTGCCTCAAACTTGCAAGGCCCACACTGGTTGCACCTCTTTCAAGTTGGATTGCTGTTCTCTTGTTTCTATTACTCATTATGGTGTCTTGTGATGCTCCAAGTTGCTCTTGGGGGAGGAAAACAGACACCCAAGGACTCAGCAGACATTGCACAAGTTGCCATTTCTACAAGAAGTCCAACATTCTCTCAAGCCAGAAGAGACAGGAATGCACAAAAGAGGCACTTTCTGCAAATGCAGTTTTACAGGTGAATAATTTTCCTAGCTGTTCAATTTATCTTTCACTCATGTGAACATGACTCAGGAAATTCAGAGAATTGGCCATCCAAGACCAATTGCTCCTCGCTGATCGCTAGCAGCGCTGAGGCCACTGGGGTCTGCGACTCGCACTTTATTCAATACATCTGGTCTCTCTCACTTGCAGCACTCCTCTGACCAAGAGAGTCTACAAAAAGATCTTGATGTTGATATGGAAATTCATCCTGAGGACAATGATGACTTGCGTTCATAACTGATCATTGAAACTACCATCAGTTTTTATCTGCTCACTCGACTCTTTCAGAGGAACCGATAGTACACCCTGTGAGATGAATTCCAAGATCTTTTGATGACATTGAGTCCTCACAGGAGGATCTTAACCACTCCAATGGCGCTGACAAGGCCCTGAGTCTGTCAACTCGAGGTTCGGACCTCCCGGCAGGATCTAGAATCTGACGTGTTCTTCTGACACTAAGAGACACACTCCAGATGACATTTAACTCATTTGGCCTCTGCCGACTGTATCCTCGCCATCCTTCATTTGAGCCGAATAACTTCATTCCATCCTTGCTACTTGCACAAATGTGTCCAACAGTCATTCAAATAAATGATTCTCCATCGAAGCTCTTTGCACCACCATTCCCCTTTCCTAATATGACTATCTACTGACTTCTTACTTGGATGAATTCTGGTAGTACTCAAGTATTGGAACCTAAAGTTGCAGATCTTGTCAAAAATGTGATGTTAGCGGAGGATTGGGAAGGTTCCTGGGTGCCTGTTCTGGTAAGGGCAGTTTCATGTTAGCTTTTGATAAACTCAAACTTGCATTTGCAGAATCAATTCGTCAAGCAGCTTGGCCTGCTCGGGCTTGATCCATTTCGCATGCTGGTCGTTGACCTCATGCATGAATGTGAATTGGGTACCTGGAAAGCATCATTCACCCACTTGATCAGACTACTTAATGCCCTTCCTGGGGGTACTCAGCTCGTTGCAATCCTCAACTTCAGGTACACGGATTTTTTTCGGTGTACCATTATCTCCTGATGTGCTACTGACCTTTCAATCTTACCTTATATTTTGCCAGGTGCCGATGTTTGGGGTGGGGGTAATTCAAAAGTTTGCGGATAATATGTCCGAGATGAAAAGGTTGGCAGCTTGTGACTTCGAGGATATATTACAGGTTCTGTGTTACCTTTCTACATTACACTCTCTGACACGCCCTCCAGTGTGCCATTCCAGTGTTTGAAGGTCTGTTCCCTGCTGAGCATGATGAGGCGGTGCAGTCTTTGCTATATCGGTTTGCGCAGTGGCATGCACTCGTTAAACTTAGGATCCACTCCAACTCTACATTAATTTTTCTTGAAGAGACATTCAAACAACTCTCCCAGAAGTTACAGAAGTTTTGAGCCCACACCTGCGCTGCCTTCAGCACCGTAGAGCTGCCAAAAGAGAAAGCAGCTTGCCAGAGGAGGTTGGCTCAGTGCGCAGAGACACATAATGCCACTCCCAAATCGACTGGGGCAAGAGCAAAGAAGTTCAATTTAAATACATATAAATTTCATGCTATGGGAGATTATATGAGAACTATCAGGTTCTTTGGAACCACTGATTCTTTCACTACCCAAATTGTGCGTATCAGTTCGAGTCCCACTAATATGCAGCTGAAGTTCTTGGTTAGGGGGAGCTTGCACACCGAGCTCTGAAGGCATACTATCCACTCACCAGCAAAACAGATACTCCAGCGCAATTAGCCAAGCATGAGTGCAGGCACTGCGTGCTACAGTGGCTCGCAGCAGGGGCAATAATCCTCTCCACTAGTCAATCACCAGATGAGGTCCCACCCCCTGGCAAGCGTTATCATATTGCAATGAGCCAGAATCAACCAGTCTCTCTATTCAGATTACTTCGGGAAAGTAATAATGATCCAGCTCTTAAGGTAGACTTAGCATCGCTTTTTAACACTCCTTACTCATGCAGTTATCAGAAGTTCATCCCCAAACTAAAGGACCACATCCTTTATAGGCTGCAGAACTTAGATGTCAGCTACTGTGACCATATCTTCACAGACGAAGACCGACATTCCGTGATCATTCCTAATAATACAATCTATTCTATCCACACCATGCAAGTACATTACACCACATATGACATGAGGCGTGAGTACGACACAATCAATCCTAGAACATATGCCAATGTCATGGTGCTTTCAGGGGAAACGAACCCTAACCACCCATACTGGTATGCCTGCATTCTTGGGATTTATCATATGGAAACATGGCTGAACAACGGGGGTCAACCTGTGAAGCACCATCTTGAAGTGCTGTGGGTTAGATGGTTGGCTCCATTGTGGAACAACAAGTCTGGCATGAAGCATGCTCGCCTTCCCAAGGTTGCCTTTGTGGAGGAATCGGATACAGATGCATTCAGATTTCTTGATCCGGGGCAAGTGATCCAAGGGGTGTATTTAATTCCAGCCTTTGCTTCGGGGCATGGTGTAAGTTCCCTTTGTCACGGAAAATCATTGGCACGTCCTGGAGGAGAGTTAGACAACTGGGAAGCATACTATGTTCGCATGCGAGTAAATTTATTCTCAAGCATATCCTCCATTAACCTTTGAACCAGATTTGTCGATCATGATATGTTTATGCACTATACTTACTTCGGTGTTGGACATCTGGCAATCCTGCAGAGGATAACCAGAGACTGTTTTGATGACTCAGTTGTGCGAGGCAACACCACAAGCATCATCAATAATAATTGCAAGGCAGATGAAGAGAATAGTGACAGTGGCGATTATGAAGGATGCGATGATGAGGATGAAGAGGCGGGGGGTGAACAGTTTAGTGATGAAGAACTGGAACTTGAAGATGAGGAAGATGAGCTCAAAGATGGCTCGGACATGGTGGATGGAGATGAGGACAATGACAATGACAATGACTTCCTATCTTTTTAAATTCCTTAAGGTCAACACAGGTCATGGTATGCTTGAAATATGTTAGCCATGCAGCTAAGTGATCATTGATTGTACTTGCAAGTCTCATAGCATCAAACCATTGGCGCTGGAGAATCAGTGTCCTGCTACTGTTCCCTGGAGCACAAGGAACCTTCATTGACCTTCTTTCTCAAAACCTGCCAATCTTCTCAATGCTTCCTCCTGGCCCATCATGTGTGCCATAGACCTTGACCAAATTTTTTTGTTGATGTTCCTACATGGTGTGCTTTTCCTCTTCTCTTATTTGTATTCTATTCAATACAAACAGGTACTTCAAAGGTGCATTAACTTATTATATCATTAACTTTGGTACATTAAATTCACCTTGCACATTCTCTGCTTCACGGTGAAGCAGAGAATGCATCACGATCCTCTCAGTTGTTGTGTTGTGGAAGTAAGTGTGTTGTGGCTACAGTTCATCATTAAAACTAACCTTTGCAACTGAGTCATACATTAGACATATAAAGCCTTGGGTAATACACACCATGATGAAGCTGCTGACCACTTCACCGCCGCTATCAACTCAGGCACTTAGGCGTTTTTTCATCATCAAAGTTGATGCCTCAAATATACGAGGACTTGACTATGGTGCGTCAACATGATTCATACATGATCCATTTCATAACTGAGTCCTTTTTCCAGCTCTTTGGTTAGGATTTCCAGCCCTCATGTCTCACTGCACACCAGAAATGGTGCTAGACATTCCTTTCGGCAGGTAAATCTGATGAAGCCCTCGAAGTACACCAATACCTGGTGAGTACTATTGACGAAATTGCGAAAGCCAGCTGCCTTGATTGGTCCAATGGCATGTTCCCAGTTACATCACTAGGCCATCATACTCACCCTCATTTCACTCAGAATTCAAGGAATAATGTGGCAAGCTTGCTGAACAGAACGAGCATATTCTTACTACTGTATGCACTCCCTCCTTTCTCAGCTCTCTGGCTACTGACTGTTATGTGAAGCAGCACATGTCTTATCAATAGGTAATATCTATAGTTCTGTAGATGTATTTTCATGTCTTTCATATGTAGAATTGCTTGCACAACATGGGAGTCGCATTCAAACTTTTGAATCTTCATCGTGATTACGAGAACATTCAATTAAACATATTTAGGAAAACATAATGATATCTGCCTACAAGGTCTCATGGCTGGACTGGGAGTATTGCACAAATTATATAGCTATTCCTAGCTACATAATGTAGAACACAAATGACAGAAAATGCAGATGCCTAACAACTCAAGCCCAATTACCTACTATTCACTGTTAGGCTGTGATGGCACAATGTCAGAATATTGTTACAACTTCAAATGATGATATATATCTGATGACCAGTGCTAGTGCGACTTTTCATCATAAAGTCATAATTAGTTTTATCATTAAAAAATTATACTACAACAATTAAGCATGTTTAATAACCTGGACACAATGATGCTGCGATCCTTTACTGGCTGTGATGGTGCAATGTCAGAGCATTGTTACAACTTCAAATGATGATATATATTTGATGACCAGTGCTAGTGCGACTTTTCATCATAAAGTCATAATTAGTTTTATCATTAAAAAATTATATTACAACAATTAAGCATGTTTAATAACCTGGACAACAATGATGCTGCGATCCTTCACTGGCTGTGATGTTGCAATGTTGCAATGTCGTCACTGACCCTTCAGTCTAGTCTGGATGTGCATTCATCCATGCATATGTATCAGCAAGTCAAATTTATTAGCGTATAAATAACTATTTTTGGTAGAAGAAAAATTATATAATTCTATAACCATCATGGCTACAATATCGCGAACTCATGAATTCATTGATGGTAGCAAGCCTCGCAGGATGCGCATGTTCCCTTTAAACTTGGCGTCCTACTTTCACTGATAACTGACCTTGACACTATCCACTTTTTAGCATGTACAGCCTCTCCCGCCAACATTCTATAGTCTGCCATCGTTCTCAGCAAATGCAATGGAAATACACGTGAAACAAGACCTGGACCACCCACCTCTTCTCCTATCGCCGTCTTTTCATACTCCTCATTTCTCGCTATACCTACCACTAAGCACATCCTCGATCTTCTTCATTTTCCTCCATCGCACCACCACGTCTGATGACTTGAAGGTGAGTCACCGCATGTTACCTTCGTACCCCTTTCATAATTCTTATGATCCACTCGGATATAGAGTAATCAGCGCAAAAATATGAAAATATGAATGTCCCTTCCCGGTACATGCCCGCTGACATTGGCTATGCATCAGTGTCCACTCAAGAGGACGCTGAGATTAGCTATTGGAGTTCTATCTATCTCACCAGGTAGGGACGACACCGTGACCCTGCAATGTTCACGGGTACTTTCGGATGCATCCGACACGATGCTTACATCTGTTTCAGCACTGAGGGCCAATTCAAAATTGAGGCATTTTGATCAATGTCTTTGTCCTAGACGACCTACGATTGTCACAGCTCACCTTCCAAAGCTGCCTTTGGAAAACATGGAGGCACTCGCGGTCAACCGCTTGACCTGGTTTACAGGATATGACATCGAAAAACACATAAGCACGTTGCACGTTTCTGCTGATCTTCAGAAAAACTCTGGTGTCCAGGAATGTATTACATTTCAGGGTTTGAACTGTGCTGAATCTGCTTACGATCGATGGGCGCGGAGCAAGCTAGTCAACTAGTCAAGGACCAACAGACTATGGTAGGAGCGGGAGTTACTTTGGTATCATTGTCTCGCAAGCTAATGCATTTCTTGCAGAATCTCATGCAATCTATATTGGATACTATCAGATGCTCTCCTGATAGTCCACAACCAGAGAACGGTCTGGAAGGCATGGTGTATTTTGAAGCGACACTCCTATGTAATTCACTCTCGTTTACCTTTACAATTTGTAGAATATCCTGCTGAAAGGAGCCCTAGGAACGGTGGAAAGGGCGGTCGCCCATGCGATCTGCAACATGCTCAAGCGCCCGATGCTTGACGTTCGGGCGAGTGATATCCTATACCTTGCCGCCAAACTAGTTTTGGTAAGTACATCCGAAGGCCATGATGCATCGCTGACGGTGGCTTATTTTGCGATCGAGTGGAATGCGTTGGTAGCCGTAGACCGCGGGGATGTAAGTATCGTCTCTCAAATAATCCATTATATTCCTTCTGGTGATACGTCGCACAGTATTTTATGAAGTCTGAATGTCCAGACAGTCGAATATGTTTTTGATTGATGTATCGTCAATGCCCTACCAATATAGCTAGTTTGTTCCTCAAGAACGCATCGACATGATGATCGAGTCGCCTGGATGTACGACGAGACTTGGTCAAAGTAATCAAGCAGCTTTAGTCTTACTATTAGGACGCGGTAAGTAATTCGAAGCAATTCAAAGGAATTCCGACCGCAGTTGAAAAATCTTGCTTACTTGTATTTCAGTGGAATTCCCTGGAATTCCCAGAAATTCCATGGAATTACCTCGATTTCGTGAAGGAGGTTTTCCCTGACGAGTTTATGGTGCTCTGGTGTGAACCAAAGGGATTCGCGGTGCAAATCAATGGCCTCATTAAGATCCTGTCTAACATGTGATTTGCGATATCTGGTTTTGAGCGCGAGGGCAAGGTTTTTAAGCTTGGTATCATGATGTGGATGCCCAGGTGAGCACAACGTCAATGACTCGCGATAGAGGCTGATAGCTCGGGTGATGTCATCAATGTCGCCGCATTCCCTGAAACGCTTGACGAGGATGCCCCCTAGGTTGTCCAATGAGATAGCACGAGATATGTGCCCAACACGGTGCAGGCGCAGTGCTTCTTCGCGGAAAGAGACGGCCTCATGGAGGTCGTTAGGTTTGCCTTGGTGGTCGAAGCGGGACACGAGTGAACAGGCCAAGTCATTCAGGTAGGTATCGCGTTTAGTATGTCTCTTGGGGATTAGAGACACGGCTTCACGGTGAAGCTGTATGCTTGTGTCAAGATCATCAATACAGCCGTGCTGATCAAAACGTGCTTTAACTACTCGTGCAAGGCTGACGAGGGCTCCCGGACGGAGTAGATGGCCCAGAGGACAGAGCTCGAGGACGACTCTTCGATGGTGGACGCCTTCATCGGATGCGTCCATTGAAAGTTCGCTGGATCCGCCGATCACACAAATGACATCATTCCCTGCCACGATGCTACGAAGGTAGCTGCCGTCTGGACAGAGAGGCAGTAGTTCACGATAGAGTTGCGCGGCTTCGCGGATGTCGGTAACAGTACCTTTCTTGGAGTGGTGCCAAGTCAGCACTCGGGCGAGATTGTATAGAGAGAAGGGATGATCGGGATGGGGCTGCGGACGCAATGCAAGGGCGTCGCGGAAGTGGGAAATGGTGGCATCGACTTCTTCAAGATCATCTCGGATGTAATATTGAAAGCGGGCGCACGTGAGGTTGGTGAGAGCTGTTGCATGATCTGGATGGCCGACCGGACACTGGTACAGAACCAACTGAAAATGCTTTACAGCGTTGTGCAGGTGAGAGGCTGCCTTGCTCGTCACGTATGCGGCAAATTGTGCGTGGCCCGCATCTGTGTCTCGAACAATATTGCAGTCTGCGAGGGACTGCAATTTGCGTCCTGTCAGCAAAAGCTATCAGGACAGACACCAGCGTCACTCACATCAAACAGTGCATCATCCTGATCGTCATAAGCATGTACAATGGCGGCCTTCAGCTTGAGGGAAGGGTGAACGCCGCGCACGGGTGGGAAGGATAAATCTACAGGACGTTAGTGTATGTGTATGAATGAGAAGAGAATTTCTCACCAAATGGCTCATGTCCATGATCGAGTAGCTCATCCCATGACATCCGAAGTCCGCGGATGAGCTCTCCACCGCCTAGCATTCGACCAAGCTCAAAGGACGCCCTGATATTCACTGACAACGCAGGTGAGGAGTGCAATGATCTATGAACCGAAGATCAGTTCTCGCATCGCGTCAGACAGTGTCCATGGACTTTACAGAGTGACCGAATTCCCCCACGTTACAGATCTATCAGATGATAAGACACTGATGGCTGATTTCCAGCGCCTCCTGGAGTCAACATCGATGGATATGTAGATACCAGCAGGAACGCGGTTTGAAGGAACTTGAATGTTCTTTCCACTGATGACTGTAGATATTGTGTGAGGATAATAATAGATACGAAGGTAATTCGGAGGGACTCGCCTTCAAGTCTGACATATGGGCTTTCTGAGCTACCAGGCATGATGGTGTGATGGAGCAAATTGATGAGGGTCGAAGATGGGGCTGAGTGGTGTGGACGGAATCAGTGAGAAAGTAGGACGGGGGTAAGGATATAGTATGTGGATAAAATTCAGCTGAGAGGGAGGTTGAGGGTTCGGGTCATGCTACACGTGTATTTCCATATTGCCAAGTGTTTGGCACGATATAGACGCTGGTATAATTGCACTAAGCGCTGCCCGGGAATAGATATTACCAGGATTAACGGAAGAATCTAGAGTAGGCAATGTCATGAGCAGTTTTCAGCGAAAGGGGCCAGCCGAGGTCGAGCAAGTCTCAGAGTAATTGGAGTTGTATCATACTACTCGCCAGCACACCACTTAAGGCGAGATGTAGAATCGAGTGTATTTTGTATGGTAATGCGAGCAGTGTTAAAACCACTGGAGACGGAAACCGAACACCCACTGCCGAGCTCAGATATCAAGTACTGTGTGAGAGAAAAACTCACTACAATGATTACATCACTGGCACTGGATGAACAGGCCAGCAGATTGTGTAGGGAAGCCTTGAAGGTGATGGAAATATACTGATGACATTTTGGCCGAGGACTTGTGGGCTTCGATGAGGGAGAGATGCAATGTACTGGGAATCACGCGTGCACGGACGTCGACTCGATCATGGATCCTTGAGGTGGCCACCTATTCGTGTCATCCTCGGACAACACGTCCTGCCAAGGAATTCAATTTTCTATTTCAGTACAACTCCCGTGATCGTGTTGCTCATGTGACGCAACTGCCACCGATATCAACGGTTTTGAAAAACTAACATCACTTCATCGTGGCTCTCCTAGGGACGTTGCACCTCGTGGAATTCCAAAGCAAGGGGTACTTTTGCTGTCTCTTTTTCTATACATTCTGTATCTTTTCCAAGCTTGTAGATCTCTGTTGGTTTTGCACAACGAAATCACATTAAGCTGACCACCTTTGCAGCGTGTGATGATATTAGGTGTGTAGCGACTCGCAGCTCGACTCTTTGCTTATTCTAACTGTTGTTCCAGGTCTCGATATTCACATATTCCTCGTCACTCATAATATTGTCCGTTGCATTCTGCTATCCCTTCTGACATGCTCTCGCAATCCTTCGCTGGTGTTTCCACTTTGTTGCGCGTCCTTTCAGCAGTTTATAGGGTTTCTACTATGAAATACACATCTCACCTTACTACGTGCCAAGTGAATGGTATGATTCAGCGATAAAAGTACAGGAGCAGCAAGCCTCACAGGATGCGCATGTTCCTTTCAGACTTGGCGTGCTACTTTCGCTGATGACTGACCTTGACGTTGCTCACTTCTTTAGCATGTACAGACTCTCCCGCTAACATTCTCAAGTCGGCCATCGTTCTCAGTGCTGTGTATAATTACACGTCTATCGTGCCAAACATACAAATGCCATGGAAATACACACACGACAAGACCTGAACCACCCCGGATCTCTCCTCCTACCCCCGACTTTTCATACTTCTCATCACTGCAGCTACCACTAGGCACATCCTTGATCCTCGTTCTCCTTTATCGCACCAGCATGTCTGGTGACTTGAAGGTGAGTCACTGCATATCATCATACCCGTTTCGCGATCCTTATACTCAACAGTCATCAGCGCAAAAAATATGAATGTTCCCTCCTCGTGTACACCCGCTGGCATTTACCTATGTGTCAGTGTCGACTCAAGAAGACGCTGAGATCAGCCATTCGAGGCATATCATCCCACACATATCTCACTAGGTAGGACGAGACCATGACCTTGTGATGTCCATGGGTACTTTCGGATGCATCCGTCAAGGTGCTTGCATCTGTTTCAGCACCGAGGGCCAATCTACAAATGAGGTGTCTTGACCAAGGTCCTCGTGGTAGATGACCTTGGGGGCCCTAATGGTCACTCGAGTAGTGAGTGTCGGAATGTTAAACTAGATGGTAAGGGAATGGTTTCAGCCCAGTGATTCCATTAACAGAGTCATCAATGTGATTTGTACGTACGAACAAGCGCATCGACACCACATTCGGTGTGTTGCCACTTCGCATGCGACTCGCGCCAAGGAACAATCATATCCCATCTTTGTTGTCCATCGGTAATTTCTGATCAAGGTGAGTCTCGCTCCACGTCGGTTCCCACTTATGCTCAGCCGTCATGCCCTCAGTGTCTGAAATTTGAGTGCTTGTTTCTATACATCCAAGTACTCGTCACTCTTGGACTTCGGAACTTTACGCAAGTCCGACACACACGCTGACTCAGACACGCAATGGACAATACGCCAGACATGGACATTTGCATTGCACCCTTGGGAGTGCTACTTATATTCTATTTAACATTTTTTGTAAACTGGTTCTGCATACAGGTCCGATTTCACATAGTATTTGCCCTGTATACAATGTGCCGTGAGTCAACACGATGGTATTTGATACGGAACAAGTCTTACTAACCATTGGGGCTTGGTTCCAGAGAGTCCTTGCCTACAACGAGGCTTACGCGTGCCCTGCTTACTGTGCGGTAGGTTCGGCCTGCATGTATTGCATGGTAAGTTCAATGCATGCTTCATGGGCAAATTAGCTCTAATTTTGGAGCCAATGCAAGCAGTATGCATACGAGCCACAAGTCGAGGCAGCCAGCCGGTATTTGCTGATGACTTGACTCAGTTTCTAACTGACATTGATTACATTGGTGATGGTTAGTCAAGCTTCAAGGTTCGATGAGGCAGAAGGGGTGAAAGCTTGAAGGCGCGGGTAGGCTTGACTAGCCCAACTCCCACTACCATCTAAGAACCTAAGTAACAGACGAAGTTGCAAATAATTCGAGCACACAAGAACTTTGATGAACATTCTAGTCGAAAAAAAAACACGAGAGTATACGAAAACAAGATAGCGAGAGCGCAAGAACATGTATCACTGTCATTTGAAATTGTACGACAGAATGAAAGAGGATCGCAGATCAACAACATGAGAATATATAGCAGACGACAGCAATACGACGTAGAACTACACACCAATATGAACAAAAACCATCCGCTGCTCCAGCGGCACTTTCGTCTTCACCGCGTGCGTAGCACAATTCAATGCCCAGGCTGCCCTCGTGCAGTCCATGACACCACCTTGCTTCAAATCTCCACACATATACCCGTAAAAAGCTTCGACGACGTGTTTCGCGACAGAGTCGTCGACCTCCCACAGCGTGCCAACGACGCTCTTGAACCCTGAAAACTGAATACCAGCTGCGAGGTGGATCACTTCGTCAGGCGTCTCCTCATCGCCCACAGCTGTGTGACAAGCCGATAAGAATGTGAACTCGGCCTGCGGAATATGTTTCTCCATGATATCGAGCAGCGTCAGATGTTCGTCTCTCATGACGAAATGCGAATCGTAAGGCTGTTCAGGGTCCTGCTTGCCATGACAAGCAAGGTGCACCCAGGTGTTCTGCTGCAAGGCTGAGAGTGCACCTGCCCGTGTGGCTGCATCGCCAGATATAGCAGTGCGGTTGGCCGTCGCAGGGACGAGCTTATGGACAAGCTCGAGCTCGCTGTCGACGGCCAGGAGCGCCTTACCCTTCCCTGCACCTGGTTGACCCTGTCCGATCGCCACAAAGGACGGAGGCGCGCGCTTCTTCATCAACTGTCTAGATCTGATCAGAGCAGAAAGTGTCGGCGTGTAAGAGCAAATGTAGAGATCCTCCAGGCATGGCTCCTTCCCAGAACGATCCGCCTTTGTTTGAAACGGGTGAGCTGCATGGAGAGGAATGGACGTGAAAGCTGCAGTGGGACACAGCCAGATTCGAGAGCGGCGCTGTAGTTTGAGGACATGCTCGAGTACGTCGACGATGGGTAGCATGATCTGGTCCCATATTATCCGCGAGAGCACTATGAGATCCGTCCTCGACTCCTGTGGGTTCATCCGAGATGACTCTCGTATTGCCCTGGCGAAGCGATCCTTAAGAATCTTCAGATCTACGATAGCGATGGACGGCAAGGGAACATGATGAGGGTCTCCTGACGTCGGGACGATGATGGCGTTGCACGAGTATTGACTGGCAATGAGGATAATGACAGGGCCCTGGTGCGCTGCCGCTTGGAGGTCTTTATACGACGGTGGGAACAGGAATCGCGAAAATGTCGGAAGATCGCGTATCTCAGCTACCGCGTCTTCCCATTCCCTTGCAAGTCTCCTATACTCTGTTGCTGCCCAATCAGCAGCAGCTAGGTCGCTGACGATTGCAGAACTCTGGGCTGCATTGGAAACGAGTTTGCTCAGTTTCAAATAATTGTGCGCCAGTGTCGGATTTGCTGACTCGAGGTCTTCGACCGGAGTCCTGAGTCGAGATGCCAACGACCATTGCTGGCCACGACCCTGCTCTGCAAGTTCAACTGCCTGTCGTAGATTGTCATGACGTATGGCACATGAGGCTGCATCTACTGGTAGTGATCTGGCATAATGGAAGGCGGCGGCAGCTTCGCGTCGTGAAATTGTCGATGATCGCATTGCCAGATGACCATCAAGAAGGTCGAAACACGTGTTGTAGGCTTCTAATGCGGATCCATCATCATGCCGCTCCGCGGCAACGGTCCAATTGTATGTTGCTATAATGCGTAGTGGGAATCCTTGAGTGGGGTGCCGTGATGCAAATCTTAAGTTCTCTATAGCGAGCGACAAATCAGCAGGGGTGTGTAGAATCCGGTAACGAGACAAATAGGCTTCCTGCAGCCATATGTAGCTGAAATACCTGTCCGGGTGTAATGAAGACAGAGCCGCCAGTGATTGTTGGCAAAGAGTAATGGCCTCCTCGACATCTTCATTCTTCTGAGTTTGCGCGAAACGAGAGCAGAGCGCCGAGCTCAAATTATAAAGATTTTTATAGCGCTCGGGATGGTCAAGCCGCTTTAACCGAAGGGATTCGCGATACAAATCAATGGCCTCGTTCAGATCCTCGCTAACATGCGATTTGTCATGTCTGGTGTTGAACGCGAGGGCAAGGTTGTTAAAAGTGGCGTCACGATATGGATGCCCAGGTGGGTACAACGTCAGTGCCTCGCGATGGAGGCTGATAGCTCGAGTGATGTCATCAATGTCGTCGCGTTCCTTGAAACGGGCGATGAGGGCGAGCCCTAGGTTGTCCAATGAGTGATGACGATAGTTGTGCCCAACAGGGCGCAGACGTAGTGCTTCTTCGTGCAAAGAGATGGCCTCATCGAGGTCATTAGGTTTGCCTTGGTGATTGAAGCGCGACGTGAGTGTAAAGGCCAAGTTGTTCAGGTAGGCATCACGGTCAGCATGTCCCTCGGGACACAGAGACACGGCTTCACGATGAAGTTGTATGCTTGTGTCAAGATCATCGATGCCGCCGTGCTGATTAAAACGTTCTTTAACTGCGTATCCAAGAATGTCGAGGGCTTCCGGACGGTGTCGATGGTCCAGAGGACAGAGCTCGAGGACGACTCTTCGAAGTTGGATGCCTTCATCGGATGTGTCTATTGGAATATTGTTGCATTCATCGATCACATAATCAACACCTGCTGCAATGATACGAAGGTAGGCGCCCTCTGGGCAGAGAGGCAGTAGTTCATGATACAGTTGGGCGGCTTCGCGGATGTCGGCAGCAGTCCTTTTCTTAGAGTGGCGCCAAGTCAGCGCTCGGGCGAGATTGTATAGAGATAAGGGATGATCGGGATAGGGCTGCGGACGCAATGCAAGGGCCTCGCGGAACAGGGAAGTGGTGGCATCGATGTCTTCAACATCATTTCGCATGCAGCCTTCAAGGCGGGCCAACGCGAGGTTGGTAAGAGCCGTTGCATGGTCTGGATGGCTAACCGGACACTGGTCCAGAACCAATCGAAAATGGTCTACAGCACGTTTCAGGTGAGAGACTGTCTTGCGTCTCACATATTTGACAAATTGTGCATGGCCAGCATCTGTGTCTCGCGCAATCTTGCAGTCTACGAGGGACTGCAATTTGCGCTCTGTCAGCAAAAGCTAATGGACAGATACCAGCGTCGCTCACATCAAACAGTGCATCGTCCTGATAGTTGCAAGCCTGTACAATGGTGGCCTTCAGCTTCAGGGAAGGGTGGACACCGCGCACGGGTGGGAGGGATACATCTACAGGACGTTGGTGTGTGTGGATGAACGAGAAGCGAATCACTCACCGAATGGCTCATGTCGATGACTGAGTAGCTCGTTCCATGGCATTTTAAGTCTTCCAACGACCTCACCACTGCCAAGCATTCGACCAAGCTCGAAGGACGCCCTGATCTCCACTGACAACGCAGGTGAAGAGTGTGATGATCTATGAATCGATGATCAGTTCTCGCATCGCGTCAGATAGTGTCCAAGGACTTCACAGAGTGACAGAATTCCCCCACACTACATATTCATCAGACGATACGGAACTGATGGCTGATTTCCAGCGTCTCCGAGAGTCGACATTGACGGATATGTAGATGCCAGCAGGAATGCGCCAGGAGGGGACTTGAAAATTCTTGCCACTGATAACTATAGGTCGAGTGTAAGGATGATAATAGATACGAAGGCAATACAGAGGGACTCGCCTTCAAGTCTGATATATCGGCTTTCTGAGCTACCGGGCATGATGGTGCGATAGAGCAAATTGATTAGGATTGAGGATGGGCTGAGTGGTGTGGACGGAATCAGTGACAAAGTCAGACAGGGGTAAGGTTATGGTATGTGGATAGAGTTCAGCTGAGAGAGAGGTTGAGGGTTCAGGTGATGCTACACGTGTATTTTCATATTGTCGAAGGCTGTTCAGCACGATATAGACGCTGGTATGATTGCACTAAGCGCTGGGAATGGAGATTACCAGGATTAGCGGAAGAATCTAGAGTAGACAATGTCATGAGCAGTCTTCAGCAAAAGGGGCCAGCCGAGGTCGAGCGAGTCTTAGAGTGATTGGACTTGTATCATACGTATACTCGTCAGCACACCAAGGGGAGATGTAGAATCGAGTGTATTTTGTATGGTAATGCGAACAATGTTACAACCACTGGGGACTTGTGATAAGTACCAGTAAGAGGCGTGCAATGAATCTCAGGAAACTCTGATGATTCCGAACTAGTGATGGTGACGTGTTGTATGCGGTATGAGTTGAAGGTGAATTAAGAATTGAAGATGACGACGCGTCACTGACTGACGTGTTGACGTGTTGTTTGGTTGCTTACATAATTTTAACTCTTCTTGGCACATTGGCCATGGCTCGTCTCAAACACGGAAACTATCGGTAGTCCAATACATGTGCATGTAGTATGATTATGTACCAATGCACTTTACAAATCGCTCGGATACCTAATCTTTGGGGAACAACATACATCTACAGTATTTCTATCGTCCTGACGTTCATCAGGTCTCGATCAGAAGCCACGTCTTCGACCTGTGCAATGATATCACGATCTGACGCGACCCTCTTGTATTCTCCGCCGCGCTGCCGCGCTAGCAAAAATGCGCCAAAAGGCTGCCCAAGGCGAACAAGTAACCGCAATGCTCGCAATTCTAAATCATCCACCTCCTGTTTTACAAGAGAATGGCTAGGTGAGTTGTCTGACGGAGAAGAAGGCGGCGTAAAATAATCCCCTTCGCTTTCTGTATCGTCTTGCAAATCTGTAAAGTCTGGTAGTTCGAGGAGAGACCGATCCCAGGGACGGACAAGCACGAAGGTTTGCTGAGTGGGCTTTGTTTGTGAGAATTGAACAATCGGCTCTTTAGCGGTGATCAGCAGGTCATGGAGCCCGTCGGCCTTGACTTCATATCGAGTCTCCTGGGATGAACCGTAGCTCACATTGACTTCTGTAACACGAAATGCCATGCAAGGCAGGTGTAGTCTGCAGTTCGCAAAACGAGCAGCACTCGTGTTATCAAGTCGTTCGTAAAGTTCAGAAGCCAAATCCACAACTGCGGGTTGTTTTCGCAGCGAAGAGATAGTTGTCTGAATCTGGTCTTCGGACAAAGATGGAAGGGTGCGTGGAGGAGTAGCGTAAGAGGTAATATGGGCCGGAAGACAGCTATTGAACTCGGAAGGTTGTCCGATCCAGTCTAGGACAGTGATGTCGCCCGACCGAGCCACAATCTCTTGCAGGAGCCGCCCAAGCGCGTTCTGCTTCTTCTCGCCGTAGATTACAGGTAGATGGACACCGAAGATGCCAAACAATGAGTACGCGACGTCTTCTTGCAATGTAGTGATGCGAGATGAGGCCCATTGAAGTCTCTGTCGGGTATCGCTCATCCCTGGACGGAAAGTTATCAGGGCCCGTGCATCTATGCCCATCACATCCTCCAACTCTTTCATGATTGCAGGGGACTCTTTGTGGTTAGGAGAACGATCGTCAAGATATAATGACCAATCTTTCTGATAAAAAATGACAACTTTCGGAGCGACGAATTCTTGAAAGGTCCATCCTCGCTTGTTCCAAAGACTCCTTGCCAGCGCACCGCGCCGGGATAAAGGAGGGACATCACATAAGTAGACGATGGTAAGCGCTGAATGGCGGTACCAGACGAACATGGAATTGACCGATTCTTGAAGCTCGGTATTGCTCTTCTTGTCGATACAGCAGGTGTCCATCCATGCCCAGCGATACCCAGCGTCACGAGCGACTTTGCAGAATGACTGTAACTTCACGATACCGCCAAGTCCATTCAACTCGCGCAAATCTTTGTTCTGAATGTCGTCCAACAGTACCTCCGTCTCTTCCCACCTGTGGGATAGCAGGACGCAGCGGAAGTATGTGGCCACTACGTCTTTGATGCGCTCCATTCGGAGGTTTGAATCCTTTGTTGCAAATGAGACAAGACCGTTGTATTCTGGACTCATTTTGAAAGAGTTGAGCTGTGCTGCTCGGTCACACAAAAGACCCGTAGAGGTGTTGAGGAGACGAAGGGGGGCATTTTCGAGTTCAATCCGAACCGCGCTTCGAATAGCGTCTTCTGCTTCGGATGGACAGACATACTGCTGACGTAGATCTGCAGAATGAATTAGGCATTTCAAGATCATAACGCAGCGTTCCATGGCTTACTTCGTATCTGCGCTTCGGGAGCATCGTCCAACTTAGATAACATGATTGTGAATGCCTCGATGGCTTCGTCATAACGTTGAGCGCCACACAGCGCCGTATGTGCCAACTGGTGTCCAACGTGAGACGAAGGATTGAGTTCGGTGACCTATGCATTGTCAAAGTCAACACGGACTACGAAAACATAGTTGCCATCGCACCTTTTGCGCGTCGAGAAGCGCACCCTCCCATAGCATTTTCTCCGACCTCGCCTTGCTGCGATTTGCAAAGACGACATCGGATGCAGAATCCAGGTCGATCGCCGCCGAGTATAGGTCGATAGCCCCGTCGTACTTACCTGCAGCGAGGGCAGCATCTCCGCCAGTAATACAGAGCGCGCTGCATTCTTCCGTAAAAACTGAGTGAAATACGGATGAGGATTGTAGCCTGCGCAACATTACAAACTCCACACTTGCCATCGGACCAGTCAAGGTATTGGGCCTTGGTATCTTCGTCACTGGAAGCCATCATGTATCGGTATGATTTCACGGCATCTTGAAGTTTACCTGCCCGAAGGAGCGAATAACAGTTTTTCTGGTGTGCAGTAAGCCACAACGATTTGAGATCCCAGCCGAAGAGCTGCACAAGGGATTTGGTTATGAAAAGTGTTTTGGACGTGTATTAACATACCACCACCAAATCCTCATAAATTTCATGAATGTCCGATTCCGGTGATAAAGCGTCAGAGTTGAGAGCAGCAGCGAAATGATCAGCGGCTTCGTCGTGACGTGCATCATCCAAGGCTTTGAGTCCAAGTTGAACACGTAGATATGCCTGATGCGCGAGTTAGTGTCGATGACGCAGCGTGACTGCACGATACTGACTTCCACGATATGACATGCGCGAGTATCGGCATTCGGACAACCAGCAACAAGTTCTTTAAGGAGTAGGTTTGCCTCATCGTATTGATCTGCATTGAATAAGGCGATGACCTGAAATATGCGATGAAGCGGACAGTATGTGGGGCACGTGTAACATACTTTGATCAAAAGCAGGAAATGGATGGTTTGTGAATTTTGATCCGTGTAAATTGATGCAACATCAAATGCTGCCCTCGCGTTCCGGACGTGACCTTGTCCGCAGAGGGCGATTGCCTTGGAGATATAGCCCGTCAATGAGGGCTTAATGCTGATAGACTTTGTCATCGTCAAATTAGCCATTTGTAAGGAGGCCATGATCAGCGCGTGCAACTCACCTTGATTGCATCATGAAAGGCGTGGTCCCACTTATGACTTCGGGCCATAACAAATGAGCGATGGGCGTAGGAAGAATAGTTGCTCGGATCGGTGCTGATATCTTGGGTGAGTAATTCTTCGGCAGTCGATAAGTCTCCATTTATGCATGCAATGCGGGCGATTGTGACGGATAGGATCTGCACGAAATATGCTCAATTTGTGAGATATGGGTCAAGGACGGAAACATGCCTTTGAGCGATGGGCGTAAGAATTATGATAGTTCGGATCGGTGTTGATATCTTGCGTGAATAGTTCTTCAGCGGTAGACAAGTCCCCATGCATGCATTCATTGCGGGCTGTTGTGATGCCTAGGACCTACACGAAACATGCTCGAATCGTGGTATACAAGTCAAGGACGAAAACATGCCTTTGAACTAATATCCTGGGGTAGTGCCCACTCCGAAACCACCCCATCCTCACCTCCGCCGAGGATGTAATTGCCATCCACGGAGAAAGTGACACAATTCACGATGGATGAGTGATTGAAGATGGCAATGGTTTGTCGGTCTGAAAGCTGCCAGAGACGAACATGGTTGTCATAAGATGATGATGCGACGAGTGTGCCAGTAGGGTCAACGGCGATGGAATAGATGAAACGAGTGTGACCGATCCAGGGATCACCGACTTGCTTCCAGGTTGTTGTGTCCCACTCGCGTATGGTAGGATCGAGATTATCGCCGCCTGTGAGAATGCGTGCGCCATCGGGCGTCCACGTGAGGAACAAGTTCCATGACGTGTGGGCCTTGAAGAATGCGACATGTCCTGGCGTAATGTCTGGATTATAAATTTCGACATTGTCGTTGGTTGCGACGGCAAGACGTTTTCCAGACGGCGAATACTGTATGCAGTTGACCGTTCTACCACACGATATTGGATCTCCCCGTTGCTCCCAGGTTTTGGTGTTCCATAGCTTCGTCATGTTGTCCCGTGAACAACTGATGGCTAGCACTGTTCTGTCAGGAGAAAAATCCAGCGAGTCGATCCAATTGGAGTGAACTTCAATGGGTTGAGTGAGTGCTTCGCCAGTTGCTCCGTGCCAGACAATGAGCACTGAGTCTGTATCACCGCTCGCTATCAATTGCCCATCTCGCGATACTGCTAAGCTCAACACCCGACCGCGATGCCCTTCCATCTTCTTCAACAAGATACCTGTCTTCAAGTCCCACAGACGAAGCGTCTTGTCATGCGAGCCTGTAACCATGCGTTTTTTGTTGGGGAACACTGTGACTACATTTATTTGATTCCCATGACCTTTGAACTCTCGCAGGGGTGTAATGATTGGAATGAGCTCCGACATTTTACTGTAGGTTTATGGTGCTGAGCACGGTCGAGGTGGAATTTAATTCCAAGTTATGTCCTTTGAGAGTAAGGATCACTGTCACACCTACGGTGCGGCTGCGGCGTCACGCCTAGGCTACCACCTCAGGCTCGTCTGCGTCAAACCCCACCTGCCAGCGCGCCAACACTTCGACTGTTCGTGTAATTAATTTAGGTACATTTTCAATCTATCATAATAATTGATGTTCTTACAGCGTCTCCACCTTCCAGTCGAGCTCCGTGATCGCGCGATTGCCACTTATCATTCCCCCTCTCCAGGTGTCATGAAGTACTCTCAAGTTGTTGACCAGAACTAGCTGCCTGCATTAGTATTATCGTGTGAGCACGCTGAATACTGAGTTCTGACACATTACGGCTGCCGGCCGGTACCACATTATGGCAAAACGATACACCGTCTTGAGTTCAATATTGCGACCCCAATAGATAATCATTCGTCGTTATGCATTATAAAACATGAGGTGTGTAGGAAAGAACTTGAACTTGGCTAATCGTCGTCCCTGCAGGTCTCCGTACAATTGTACCGTGCAATCATATTCTGATCTTCCTTGCATGAGCACTCGTGACATCAGTCCTCTCTCAACTGCGCAATCCTCGGCTCTCCTTCACAATCTTTAATGAGAACCGTCTGGTTCTCAAACACCGTGCCCTTCGCCAACAAGTACAAGCTTTGTTGATCATCCCAACCCAGCGGGACGCTCGAGTCGACCTGGAAGCCAGTCCAAACATACAAGAACCTGGACATGAGCCCACAAGCCACCGGAACACCAACAGCAGCCTTGTACCACATGAGTGCAACGACGAACGCCAGGAAGATCATGGCATGGTGGAATGCACAGTCGGCCCAGTGCGCAAAGCGGCGAATACCTTGTAAGGACTTGAGATAGCCTGTGCGGAATACCACAAGCTCGAGCTCCTGAGGGAATAGAAGAAGCGCCCCGCCTACTGTTGCGCACCAGGGAACAAACAGCACCCCGCGGAGAATACTGGTGAGAATGCGCTGGGACGATTCACGCTCTTCATGAGAGGAGTCAGCGAGAGGGACTTGCGCGGCTACAGGTGGCGACGAGGGCATAGCGGCCTGTAGTTCCTCGACGAATTTAGGAAGACTGAAACTAAGGTTGCGTGATCTACGGGATGGCTTGTTGATGCTCGACGACGGTGGCCCCGAGATGGATGCAATCCTTCTTTCTGCCTTATGTCCAATAGTATTGGCCTGAGGACGTCAGCGAGGTTCGATAACCTGAAATGAATAAATGGAACGCACCTTTTGCATAGGCAAATCGTGTACGGAGAAGTATCGGTTTGGAAGACTGTAGAACTGTCCACAAGAACTTAATTAGTGCTGTATGCATGTCACTCTTAATGTACTGACCTCTTCTGGTCTGGTTTTGACCGAGATCCTCCTACCAAACCTTTCTCGCAATGGACTAGCAATGAAAACAGGCTCTTCTTCGTCCGACCTCTGAAACAGTTGGTTAGCTTAGCGTGATAAACAAAGACGAGACCGACTTACCCTTTTCTTAAAGACCGTAAATGCCCTACTCACTGTCTTCACAGCAGCAGACAACGTGCGCTGCCGGGAATGGAGTGCAGTTGCGGCCTTCTTCATAGCGAGACTGCCTCTCAAGACCGGACGGAGCTTCGCCTCGCTCTCTGAGGCAGAAATATGCCGCACGTCAAGTTGGAATACCTTATCCTCGTCATCTTCAGGAGTGGTCTGTCCTGACGAGGATGGGGAAGAATATTTGTCAAAGTCCGATGAGCCCGAACTTTTATCTGAGGATACACTGCTATATGATGAGCCGCGCTGGAGGGTTGTCAGTGTCGACACTCATAAGTAGACACAAACAGGAAGCTCACTAGCACAATCAGCGATGAAGTCGTAGGTTTAGTGTTTGACATGGTTGCATGGAGTAAGAAGTTAACAGAGAGAAGAACGAAAAGAAATAGTCGGCCTGAGAGGGAACAATTCTGAACTCGCCTGACATCGTCATCAGGAAACAACTGATGGTAGTGTCCCCGGATGATGGTCTCAGATGAAATCAACAAAAGTGTGACACATCATAAAGGATAGTATGAATTAGATGTTGTAATTCGTTAAATAGATAACCATCGTCTGTACAGTCTATCAGCCAATGGTACGGCACCAGTAGTCACATAGATGAGAGAAAGGTTATACGCGGCCTCTTTTGCGACGGATGCATACTGCTATAAATGTCAGCCACCATAATCAAACGTGGCGAACGCGCCACTTACCTCGTTTCCCCGTTTTTCAGCAATCTCAAGAACACGCTCATAATGCGAGACAGCATGCGTGTGAAGACCTTAACAAGGATTATAAGATAAAAGGTATCAAATGAGAAGGTAAATTTCGTACCAAGCTGATGGAACGCCCGACCAAAATTGTAGTCAACCTCTTCAAGCATCTCATCACCGGACGACTTCCGAAGTGCTCGATACTGAGACAAGAAGGCCATTCCCTGTCAAAAGTGAGCTACGGAGTCGATGAAGAGCACAAAAGTCTTACTTGTGCTATCATGTGGTGTCTGTTGTCAGACTGCCGCTGCAAAGCTCGACCAAGAGAAGCGATGGCAAGAGATAGGCAGACAACAGGATCTTCAGGACAA
Organism: Suillus hirtellus; assembly: GCA_016695485.1. NCBI lineage: Eukaryota > Fungi > Basidiomycota > Agaricomycetes > Boletales > Suillaceae > Suillus > Suillus hirtellus. Next base: position 616,043 of record MU172291.1, read on the forward strand.
TAATCGTATGCATGCAACAGATAGACTGGAAAGAATGGTTATTAAAAACTCCTGGAAAGGTATACTAACTTGCATATGGCGCTCTGGTAGCTTTTGGCAGCGAGAGACATCTGACCGTAAAGAGTGACGATAATTGGATTATGCTTCGTAGGCATTCGGATCGCTGTTTTTTCTGTCGCATTGTTCTCGGCTGGACCAGGGATCTCCGCTTCATCATCCACTTCTTCCTCGGCTTTCGAGGGCTCTTCCTTGCCCGACGACGACAGATTGTACTTGCGCCCGATAGCATTCCATTTCATGAGCTCTGGAGTCTTGACCGCAGCGTCGTGAAGTCGAAGTTCACGAAGTGTATGCTTTTGCAACGTGGAAGAAACGAATGGATCAGTAGGGTGATGTCCGCTAGCTAACGAAACCAGCAAAAGACGAAAAGCTTCGTTGTTGAACTGGTGGGTGTTGATCATTTTGCGACACTGTTCTACCGCGATAGAGAACTTGCTGGCATGGATGGCGCACGCTGAAAGACGTGTTACGATGTCGAATCGAGAGAAATAAGACGCTTACTGATGATCGTTATTCGAATCGTGTCTTGTGAATTGGAATCTCGATATGCGTTCGATAAAAGGATATGGCGCAAGACTTCTTCAGCCTGATCATAGTCTCCCCGTTTGGTAAGAACAAAGGTATACTATGAAGCCAAACAGATTAAAGAGTCAGACAAATATCAAGTGCGAAAACTGACTTGCATGAAAATCCTCAGCCAGTTTGAAAATGTAACGCCGCGGAACGAATCAATCTTATCGGATGCCTGGCCGTCGTCTTTGGCTTTACGGGTATGCCTGTCGCGTTCTACAGGAGTGAGGTCAAAATAACGTAGAGTTAACGGTTGTCTGCTATCACCGACCATTGAGCTCGAGCCGTGACACCATCCTATCCTCATCTGTATCATCCCTTCGTTGTATTCTTCTCTTTGGGAACATGCCCTTAAAGTCGTAGTCCTAACAGAATCGGTCAGTCAGTTCAGCACAGGCGCATGAACACCCATCCAATCACCCTAGTCGTCACAAACAAATTCCTCGTCTCCCTAAACATCTCCACAAGTTTCTCAGCCTCCATCATCCACTCCCTCTCCGCCTCTGCATCTCCATGCCGCATACGCGGCCACAGATCCTCGATGCGGGTATACCCTAAGCTCACCTCTCGCTCACGTTGCTCTTCGAGCGCTTTGAGCTCGGCCAAGGTGAGCCTGCTTTTACCGGGAGCTGGAATTTTAGCTTTAGTGCGTTTCTCTTCGAAGAGAGAGGCGCCTTGAGGTTGAGTGGTACTGGGTGTGGAAGTGGCTTCAGGCTGGTGGGCGCGTCGTTTGCGGGAGTCGATGACTATGAAAAAATAGATATTTGATTCTTCAGCTTGAAGAGTAAGAGATATCCTAACCTTGGTAAACGAGTTCCAGGGCCTTCCGGGGTTCGTCCATGATTTCGTAGAGCTCAGCAAGTTTCATCTTCGCGTCATTATTGGTTTGATCTGCATCAATGACTAACGGAAGATTAGACTTTAACGTGACTTGTTGAGGGGTATCTCACCTTGCTTATAGACCTCCGCGGCCTCTTGCAGGTCACCGAGCATCCTACGGCATACAGCCACCTGAAGCAGTACGTACAGGCTACTGGTCTTCACAGAAGATCAGTGGGGAAACAGGTATGAGGAGGAAAAGAAATGTACTGCAGGTTCTGAACCAAGAATTTCATATATCGGCCTGGCGTCAGCATACATCTCACGCTCAAAATACGAGTCAGCGATCTCTCCAAAAAGAGCAGCGTAATCGAGAACATCTTGTGCGAGAACAATAGACGCATGCATCTATGTGACTCGTCACACATCCATAAGTTTCGACTGTATGACAAACACGTACCTTACCCTCCTCGACATCTCCGAGCTTGATTCGCGCGATAGCGAGTCGGTGTCTGGCGTTGATGTCGAGAGGATAATGACCAGGCTGAATGTCGCCGCTTCGCTCTGTTTTCATATTGCCCTGATCTTCGGGAGGTAGATCGTATTCTCGATCGTCTGCACATCCATCCCAGAAACGTTGGCCTGCACGGCCTTGCAGCCATCTGCATCCTTTCCTTACGATTTGGATTGCATTGTCGCTTTCTGACATCGTGTTATACAGATCGGCAAGGACTAAAATGTCGATGAAGCCAAATGTTTGGTTTGGTAACGGTTGGTCCATCAGGGAGGGGTCAATGGGTTGTGCAGGACCCAGGGGCTGAACGGTCTGATAGTGTTCCAAGGCAGTCTGGTAAAGAGAGGCACAGAGGGGAAGGTCTGATACTTCAATGAGTATCGGCCGAAGCTCTGCCAGAACTGTCATATCGTGGGGGAACCGTTTCAGAATTGCAAGAAGAGAGTGTCGAGCCTATATCGGGTTGACATATTGAAGACGCATGAATAAAAAACAATGGAACGTACGGCGCGAAGGTCGTTTATCTCCTTTGCCAGAGAAGCACGGTCCCAAAGTGCATCGACATTTGTCGGGTCAAGACTATATACCTTGCTGTAGCAATATATAGCTTGTTGGTTGTAGCCCAGATCTCTGGAGAAACGCGCCATCGGTCAAGGTTCCCTTCGATGAAAGCCGATCACGACCCCACCTTGATTGTGCAGCTAGTCTCTCCCATTCATCTGCATCATGCCGGAGATGCGCCGCCATAATGCGCAGTTGCAGTGCCTTTTTCGGTTCATTTGAATCTTCATAGCATTGAGCGATGACGGACCACGCGGACGCCGCTCGAGGCTCAATACGGATGACTTCCTGCATCATCCGTATTGCTTCCGGAATGTTTCCATCGACATATGCTTGGTTTCCTTCACCTATGAGGGCGCGTACTTGATGGGAGAGCACGGGTCCTAGGTGACGACCACGCTAAAAACACGATACGAAGCAGTAGTTGCGAGAGTGCCCAAAAGGGCCATCACAGACCACGCACCTTCTTGCCCTTTTTCTTCCCGATCCCGGATGCTTCGCGAAGGTCGTCACGAAACTCCGCGTCTTGCTGAGCGATATTGAAGTCCCATTCTCGATGGAGCATCGCTGTATTTGAGACATCATCCGTCATGCGAATGTTGCTTACTAGTCGGCTGTGCCTGATATTCAGATACATAAATTGGTCTCAAGGGAGATGGATGCACTTGAAATCAGTATCGATCTCTGCCTGAACACCCTGGGGCAATTCAATATCTTCAACTTCCGATTCCTCTTCTTCATCGTCAGATTCGGAGTCGGTGTATTCTGACTCTGAGTCCACCAGACTCCCGTCGTCTATTATGAGATCAAGTAAAGTCAAACTGCATGATTTCAAGACTCACAAAAGTCATCCTCTTCATCCATGCTCATTGCGTTTTGACTCGGAGCAATCAATTCCCCTTGATGTGATGTGGCGTGTTTGACTCCCGGTCACAAACTAGTTTACCGGGTGGCCCGGTGTAAGCCGTGCAGCACTTCGACTTCCACACTCAACTGACCAAGAGCTTCCACGTCGATTTTGCTCCCTCTCAAACCGCGAATTCCTTCTCAGAGGCCAAAACCGGCACAGCAACGCGATTGAAATCAACTTACGTAATACATAACTGATTTCCGAATTGCACGCACACAGAGTACCTGGCACTTCCTTGTCGACACCACTATGGCCATGGATTCATCACTAGATCTGAACGGTTTGGCAAAGTCTCTACCAGCAGCAAACCTGGAGAAGGCTGAGAAGGACTTATTGAACAATTTTAAAGGTGAGGAGCGTTTATCCAGGCTCCATCCACGTTACTCACGTTCAGCACACATAACAAGCTGCTGCGCTCAGTATAACAACTCTTTACCGATCTTCAAGACATGCGTCCAAACGCGCTTATAATGCTGGATATGCAACAGCCTGCCAAGATCTCATGTCGATGATCCAACAGGGCGTTTCTACAGGCGGTGTAGCATTATCTGGGTCAAGCAACCCAGCCGGAGATGTGATGACGATCGGGCGAATCATGGACTGGATTGAGGCCAGGATGGAGGCTGTAAAGGCTCGGGAAGAAGAGGAGGATGAAGATGAAGACCGTGAAAAGGAAAAAGAAAGAGTAAGAGGGAGCGTCCCTGCAAGCCGCCCCAACATAAATAAAGACTCCACTCCCCGTCATGTTTTTCCCGGGGACACTACGAGGGACACTGTACAGCCAGGTCCCTCTTCTTCTCGTCTGGAACAGCAAACTGTATGCCTTCTCATCCTTTTTTGCGCATTAGCTAATATATTCCCCTTATATTAGGCTGTTCCAGCGCCTTTGACTCCGCATTCTCCTTTCACGGTCAACATATCAAACGTTCCCAATAGACAAGCATCACCTACGCCATCCGTTGTGCCACCCGCGCGCCAATCAAGCCACCCATATGCCAGCCAACGTTCATCCAAATCCCGCGCCTTGGGCGCCAAGAAAGACAATCCCGAGTCATTTCCCATCAGCCCACCTATTACAGCATGCCTTACACCTTCAGAGAACATATTTCGCACCCCTCCTGTATCGGCCGCAACATCTGTTACAGGTGACCCTGCTTTTGCCGACTATACTGCTGGCGCTAAGCGCCGTCATGCTGTCATGATGATGCTCGATTCCACCGCTGTTTCGGGCGCTACCGAGTCATCATCGCAAGGGAGTAGCGTCTCATCAACAATCACATCCGCCTCTGGAAATACCAGACGCAGAACGCGGAGCTCACGCACGTCCATCCTTAGCGCCAATCATACACAAACCCAAAACAACTTGGGGGACGCCATGGATGTGGAAGATGAGGGACGAGAACGAAAGCGAGCGGCTAGGCGATGACAGCCATTCAATTAGAAGTGTCAAAGGTAGGTATTACCTTTAAGTTGTATGTCATAAGGTCGCACTGTCTTTCTAACCCATTTTCACACAATCCTTTGGCATTTAATTTAACACACTTCTGATTCTCCCTTTGTATTGCTCACGCTGCACGAGTTCTGTATGTACGCTTGATTTCAAGTGATACCAATTTTTGTTTGGCAATCATTTTATCCCCATTACTGTTTTACATTAATATATGCAGTGGTTTAACGTTTATGGTTTACGTAGCAGGACTGGATTATCATAAAGGAGAACACATCACCATCCACCGTGACTGTTGTAGCCCTTGGCGTTATTTCACGACTCATCTCCACCTTCCCCGACTCGCCCTTGTATACCCTATTCCCAGAAGAAACCTCGGAAATTTGATCAATTTATCCACTTATACCCTTCCGAATCATCAGTCTCGTCATCATAAATCAAATCTACACGAACTCACCATCCGCTCAAAGACTCCTATTTACTGGAGCGGGTAGAGCCTGGAAACGACCCAAACCCATACGACGCTTGAAGCGCTCCAAAAGCCGCTTCATAATCCTTTGGCTGGGACTGCCCAGGGGAAGTCTGCTTCTTGTCCTTTTGTGACTTGAGCAGAGCTTCTGAGGATGCGTTGGAAGACATGCTTGATGATGTGAATAATGATTTGAACATTTTCGGTAGTAATAGCGAGGATGATTATAGAGCTCTAGCCAAATATGATGCTTGTATTTTCTCTTTTATAAAGGGCTGGGGAAACTTGTATGAGTGAATGAGTGAATCATGCTCAACACTCACTGTTTTATATTGCATAGAAGACGCCATCATGTTTTGTTGTGCGGGATGCAGTAGCACGGCACCGCAGTATCGGTACCATAACTGTAGACTCAAGACAGGTTCTGACTCGACTCATGCCTCGTGGTGCTGTTACAGCATATGACATTCAACCTGCGCAACGCAGTCCAGAAAGGAACACGGCAATGAATTTGCAACGAATATTGTCCATAATTAGCCGTGCACCAGTGAGCGCCAATATCGAAATAGATCCGCAGCATGACTTTGCTAAAAATCACGGTGCCATTGGTTACATTGATCGCACTATATGATCATCGACCGTTATATAGCTCCCCAATCATATAAACATGTGGCTAGTGTGTTACTTGACCTCTCTTGCTGCGTTTCACATTCTTGGCACGGTTGAGTCAAGTTGCTGTTGGTAAGTTTGACAGATGACGCAGCCACATTGTTGTCTGAAATGCGACTGCGGTGCACCTGCCACTGGGAGATGACATGGACACCCTGTTATTGTGCTCACCTTGTAAGTAAATAACAAGTGTTTCATCTTTCATCATTATGAACCCTAATAGTGAAGTTGAACGTAACCTAATTTGGTTCACTACATTATGGGGTCAGTCAGCACACTGGCTGGTAGGACTCCGATGACTTACGGGAAGTAGTAAACTTCAAACTTGACCATTTGAAGAACCTGCAACCACCATTGAATGTGTTGCAGGTAATACGGCATTCGAGCACGGGTCTTTTCATCAGGTATTCGACCCGAGTATGACAAAGATTTAACTAGCTTTATCTTATGTACAATGGTGAAAATATATATCACAATTGCAGATCACATGATAAAGCCATAGATAGGTAGACTATGTAGGTGAGATCTCCCAATGCTACAATGTTGACAGTCCTGTGGTGGTACATTGTGATCTACTAGCACATTGGTATAATAGTGGTACTCAGAGTACCCTTACTAAAGCTCGGTAAAGCTCGGTAAAGCTCGGTAAGAAACTCACCAAATTCGGCTCGACATGCCTCAGACATGTGGCAGACTTCGGCATCCCAGCGGACTTCGAAA